>AWYD02001010.1:0-190046 GCA_000504365.2 Pseudocercospora pini-densiflorae CBS 125139
TAGAGTATAATATAGTTAGTAGAAAGTATAGCGAGTCTAAGGTCGAAGATATAGCGAGTCTAGGTAAGCTTCGCGGCTATTATTAAGGTTAATATTATTAAAAGTAAAGTATTATAATAGGAAAGAGCGACTTAGAAGTACTATTGTCTACTTGGTCAATCTGGAGCTCCGTCCCACATGCGGATCTCGCGAATGAGCCGCGCCTTTGATGACATGCAAGAGTCAAAGAACTTCGAGATACGCCGAATACATCTTTAAGCTCTTTTTCGCCTGCTCACCACAGTCGCTCTCTGCTTGCATACATTCGCCTACAGTACCGACAGTCGTTCGGGAAGCGCATAGATTTGCTCGTCACATTATAGACATCGCGCTGGACCGCGGGGGCAATAGAGTAGAGACATTCGAGCAGGATGGGAAAGAAAGGAAAGGCGCCCAAAGGTCGGGCTAAGCAGAAGCAGAAGGCGCAGAAGAGTGGCAATTATACACCGCAGAATAGCAAGAACATGTCGAGGCGCATAATGCTTGACGACGATGACGATTGGGGTGTGTAGTATGCCTTCGCCTTTTGCCTTTGTGTGCTAAGAATTCGTTGTAGGTGAGGATGATAATGCTCCCAAGTTTCGTGGTTTTGCCCAGAACTCGAAGTCCTCTCCTTTCACACCTAGAAGTGCGAATTCGAAGCTGCGTCATCAGGCGATATCCTTCGTCAGTGCCGGCAACAGCGCTCCCACAATAGACGACCCGAACAACACAACACGAAGTGGCGAGACCGAGCTTGAGGGTAGCGACAGCGAGGAGGAAGATGACGACGACGACGACGAAGACATTGATGACAGCGCCATTCAGACCAACATTCTGCTAGAGGCAGACGTGGAAGTATCGGAGGAAGGCATGGCGAATATGCATATCGATAGCAGCGGAGTCATGGAGGTTGATGAAACCACCACAGCGAGCACCGAGACACGCATCATTGTCGATCCCCCGACCATGCGAGAGCCTTCACCAGCTCTAGGCTTTGTAGTCGATACCGTTGGCGACTCCAGCCTCGCCACCAAGACCAATGCAAATGGCAAGCGACCCGTAAAGCGCGCACCTTCTCCAGCACGATCCGATTCCAGCGAGGAAGTTGTATTCAGAGGTCGCAACCAGCCTGCGTCCAAGTCCACCGTCATCGATGACCCATTCTCTGCGCCGCCACGGCAAGCGCGAACTCCCGACCTACCTGCTCGATGCAGCCCACACCCGACCGATGATCTGCTTCGAGCACTCAATGGCTCGTCATCTGCGTCAAAGAGAGCACCCACAGCATCCTCAGCTGGGCCTTCTGTCCCGCAGGCGAGAGGGTGGGGTGCGGCGCCCTCCATACACGACACCACCCAGCGACCGCAAGATGAATGGACGCCTGCATCTTCGGTCCCGTACTGGAAGCAGCGTAAGACGCAGCCAGAAGTCGATGCGATACCAGCAGAGCAAAGGGCGTTTCCATACGCTGCCACAGCAGAATCGACTGCAGCTTCACGCCAGGCGGAAGCAGAATCTTCTGCAGCGTTGAAGGCAGATTGGAAGAAGACGCTGTCGGAAAAGAAGGCTGCGAAGAAGAGAGTCACGCAAGAAGACACCATGACTAATAGCACGCCCAAAGCAGATCGTCGTGGCAAGCGCGGTAGAAAGAAGGACAACCGGGCTATGCGAAATGCGCCCATCTCTGATGATGAGGATTTTGGCATGAGTGAAGCCGCATACGACGACTACATGCAGAATCTCATGACTCAGCTGGATGACGAGGATGAAGCCGGAGATGGCAGCGAGGGCAACGGTCTTCTCGCGGATCTTCGCGCAACAGCAGCCATGGCTGGTCCATCACTCGTTGTCGACGGCAGAGAGATTGGAGAAGATGAATTGCTCGACAAGAACATGATGGATGATGACGAAGAGAACGAAAGTGACTGGGCTAGTTACGACAGTGACGAAGATGAGCTCTCTTCGGACTCAGATGCCATGGACAGCTCAGATCTGGAAGCCGAGCTGGAATACACTGAGCGAGAGCAGTGGGAGGATGAGGAAGATATCAGACAGCGTCGCATCGATCGCATGACTGATGAGCAGATCGCTCGACTGCTGGCGAAACAACAAGAACTCGGCATCGATGGTGACGAGCTCATCATTGACGATGGCATGTATGAGTCGATCTCGGAAGATGGCTTCGGCGATGTCGCTGCTGCACGAGCGGGCCTCAGTGATATCACGAACCTCACTTCTGGCAATCGCGGCATGCGACGACGCGGCGGTGACAAGAAGTTCAATTTTCCAAACGCATCAGCACTCGCAGACTCTGTAGAGCAGTACGGCGAAAGCGGCTTCGACATCATGGACTTTGAGCGACCATCACTGCGACCTACCAAGAAGGGCCGCAAGGTTAAGCTGCCACCGGCGCTGGAATACCTATCCGATGAGGATCTGAAGGAGACACTGGCGGAATCATGGGATGCAGATCGCAAGTCCAAACGCGCAAAGAAGATCGAGCGACAAGAGCTTCGACGACAAGGCTTGCTGGGCTCAGCAGGCCGCAAGGGCAAAGCAGATCTCGATGCGCGCTACCCTCTTGGTATGACCATGAGAAACGTTCATGACGAGATCCGCGATTTTCTCGAAGGCGACTTCCAAGAGCGTGCCTTTCCACCGATGGACAAAGCCAACCGCAAAGCCCTCCACGAAATCTGCACCGCTCTCAATCTCAACTCCAAATCCCAAGGCGCCGGCAAAAAGCGCTTCCCAATCATCTACAAAACTTCACGAACTCGTGAGTACGACGAGACGATGTTCTTCAAAATCACATCAGCTTCTTCGCGCGGCTTTCTCTCGAATCACAGCAAAGCTAAGAAATTCGCGAAGAAGACCGGCGGACCTGGCCGTGGAGGAGGTTTCGACAAAGCCGCCGTCTCTCTTCGAAATGGTGAGATTGTCGGCGCTGGAGCTAAGGAAATCAGTCATACTGGTTTCGGTGCTAAGCTTATGGGCAAGATGGGTTGGAGTAAGGGTATGGGTCTTGGTAAGGATGGTGAGGGTATGAAGGTTCCTGTTGAGCAGGTTATGAGGATTGGAACTGCTGGGTTGGGTTGAGCAGTTCGTCCGAGAAGGTGTGCATTAGAGGCGATGATTACGATTGATGTGAGGAATTGATGAGCTCGATGCTCCCTTTGCACTTGAATCTGTGATTCCTCTATTTCAATAACGTACCCCACTGTTCTCGAGAACGCCGTGCAGGACTGGGCTTCGTTAGGGTTAAGCGCGGTGTTAGGGTAAATCTTGGCGGACGACGAGGTTACCAATTTGCTTCAATCAACCTGAGACTTGGTCAATTGATCTGAATAGTCGTTTTAATTATTGTTCGTGTGTCTTCGTAGCTATCAATGCGGTATTGCGATCGTGGTGAGGCGAAGTCTGAATTCAGTGTACTTGGAAAACCGTCGAATTTGGAAAGATGGAGGCAAGCATGTACAAATTATACCCAGCTTAAGAATTTCATCGACGACATACAAGAAATGACGACCTGGACAGCGAAATGTGATCGAAGACACATAGCAGCGTATAGCAGATGTCTCGAGATCGACATTGAATATCATGCGATCAAGAGGCGTGGTCTCCGCCGTCCGTGGCCGCCGACGCCTAAGACGATGGAGATTCGGAGGCGCAGAACGAGCACAAGCACAGAGCACACAGCAAGTACATGAACTATACACAGAAGAAGCTGTTCCTAATCTTTCCATCCCCACCTTTCCAAAACGACCGAAGCTATACAATTCCAAGATCATCAATCTCATACCATCATCAAAGCACCACCAGTCTCCTATACGACCGGCGACCCATTATGTCCGACTGGTTTCCTCTGAATACTATGACTCCTCCTCTGTTCAGCAAAAGGTTGTAGCACAGAAGTCTCCTGTTGTCCACGATCTAGAACTGCCTGGTTCTTGGCATTAATCGCAGCGGCCTTTTCGGGATTACTTCGAGAGAAACGAGTATCGATTTCGTTGTTGAGAGTACCACGGAGGGTTTCGCCGACGCCCTGGATTCATAGACTCGTTAGATTGCGTTGATAAATGGGAGAGATTTTGTATGTACTTACGTGGAGGCCTTTCGCTGCTGCCTTTAGGCTGCCGAATGTGCTCATTGGAGCAGCGTTTGCTGGTGGCACTGTGGATGAGGCTGGGACGGGTGGGATTTCTGTGTTCGTCGTGGATCCTGGTGCCATGCCAGGGGTGCTGGATGTCACTGAGTCTTCTTCTGAGATGACGGACTCTGTCAGAGGCCGGTGTTCCCGTGCCGGTGTGATTGGTCTGTAGGGCTGCTCTACGGGGGTTGGCTCCGGAGGTGGAATTGGGACAGCGCCTGGAGCAGAGCCATCAGCTGGTGCGATGATTGGAGCAGCGCCGATGGTTTGAGAAGCACCAACGCTTTGCGAAGGGCTTCTTGCGAAGTTTGATCCAAAGCCAGATCCGACCACAGGACTTGACGGCACTGGTTCGACGCTTTCTGGCTTCGCGCCGAACGTCCCTCTCACAGGCGACATGCGATTCGGATTTCTGCCAGGCACTTGCGGAACGTTGTGTACCGGGTCTGGTCCATCGCTCATTGGTACAGGCGTGGTCGATGGCACCGGCGTGGAGCCTGCGTTTGATGGGATCGCTGGCACAGGAGGAGCATCGTGAGCAGTGGTCTGGGGCACCGAGTCTGCTGGCATCTCCGAGATCACACTATGGCGATCTGCATCTCTGTTCCGATCTGTCGTTACGTTCGAAGGCTGTGCGACTGTCACGTTTCCTGGCGTTGTTTGGACGTCCACCTTCTTCGTCTTGCCATCCCTACCACTGACGGTTGTGGTAGTAGTTGTGGTTGTTGTCGTGGTGGTGACTGTTGACACAACCTCGCCTGTATCCTCATCATGAATGTCGCCTGTCAACTTATTCAACGCCAAGTTGCGCTCCTGAGCCACACCAGGAACATTGCCATCATTCTCAACTGGAACGATGTTGGCATTCGTATTCGTCTCTGCTGGCGTGATGGGATTCGTCTCGATCGAGTTGCCATTCCTTGAGCTGTTGGGAGTAGCATCTGGCTCGCTGCTGGCATATGCAGAGTCTTGCTGCAGCGGAGGCACACCCAATGTGTTATTGCTCGCAATTGTTCCTGTGCCTTCTGCAGGCGCTACGACCAACTCTTCCTGGCCATCCTTGTTCTTCTTCCTCCCAAAGATCTGGCTAAGTCTTCTTCTCTGCTTCTTTTGCTCTGGCATGTTCGTGTCCGAGTCGCTGAATGCCGCCTGAGAATCCGTAGGTGCAGGTTCTGGAGGCCGTTCTTTGCGCAACTTGACCATCGCACTCGCTCAATGTTTCCACAGCTCCGACAATATGGCAATGCCAAGCAGAGCTATGTGCTGTCTAAATAAGAAATAATGTGAAACACTTACAGAGTGAAAGTGACAACGAAGAACCCAACGCCTACATGCAATCACATCCTGTTGGAGAGCCGCTTGCGAATCCGTAGGAGCTGGGAACTTGGACAAGCTCCACGACGTGATGTCACCAGCTGGAGGATCTGCTGTTGCGGCATGCCGTCCAGCCTGCGCAATAACCGCTTCAAGGACGCCACAGGACGATGCGTGAAAAAATACGCATTCTCAAAATGGCTATTTACGGTGAAGGTGCTGTAGTATGATTTTCGGTCCGGGGCTTGGAGTCGTTCTGAGGTCCAGTGCCAGAGGTGTCTGCGTGTCCAATGTTCGTTATCTGAGGCGGAATGGCTGATCATCAGCTGCAGCCTGCTGGAGCATGAATCATGAGAACGTCTCCATCCGTGTGTTCAGCAGAGGAAGCTATCAGCGGTTTTGCGGGCGAGTGATGTCGAGGTCAAGAAGTTCAAGTTTCTGGTTCGCGGTCGCAAAGTTCATCGTCGCCCAGACTTTGCAAAAATTTCTGCCTTGGATGCCTGAATTCCAATGTTATGATCTGGCGATAGCGCGTGATTTACGCGTTTCTCGACCTCAGTCCTTTGCTCTGCGACACTGCAAAGCGCATGTTTAGTATCTCAAAAGCATGCGCAAGTTGAGTTGCACAAGATAATGTCTTTTGGATGCGATCTGAGTGTCAATATCAAGTGGCGCTGAAGGTCAGTGGCAAAGGAAGAAGAAGATCAGGCAGTGAAGTTTGAAATCATGCATTTCATATCAGACTATTCATCTGATCTCTGCTGCCTCGCTGCTGCTGCTGCTACTGTACAGCCCATCATGCCCGAATGCTCTGTTCGCGCCGCCGCCTAGGTAGCGCTCGTGGTATTGTGAGCATCGTAAATGAAATATCTAAAACAAACCTATCCCATGATCGCATTATCGAAACGCCTTCAGCCCTCACATCATATGAGCCCTTGAGTAAAACCAAGTGACAAAGAACAAACGCCAATCATCTCAGACCCGTGATGACGTTTACTTGGTGGAGGAAGAGTACTTGGTGACGGCCTTGGTGCCCTCAGAGACGGCGTGCTTCGCAAGCTCACCAGGCAGGATCAATCGTACGGAGGTCTGGATTTCGCGGGAAGAGATGGTCGACTTCTTGTTGTATGCAGCGAGCTTGGATGCCTCAGTGGCGACGCGCTCGAAGATGTCGTTGACGAAAGAGTTCAGGATGGACATGGCACGGTTGGAGATACCAGTGTCTGGGTGAACCTGCTTGAGGACTGGAGAAGAAAAGACGCGTTAGCAATGGCTCAGATTGAAAAGCGACTTTGGATCAAAGTGCACGATCGAGGCGGATGAAGCTTACCCTTGTAGATGTACGAGCTGTAGGTCTCCTTTCTGGTCTTGGTGCGCTTCTTCTTGTCACCAGATGGGGCGGCAGTCTTCTTGCCGGCCTCCTTCTTCTCGGCTGGTGCCTTACCGGCTGGGGCCTTGCCAGCGGTGGTTGGGGTCTGGAAATAACGCGTCAGATCAAATGCGCTCGAAGCTGGAAGTCAGTTTGAGGTGCAAATACCTTCTGTGCTGCCTTTGGTGCCATTTCGAAGGTTGAAAATGCGGTTTTGGATGAGTTGGTGATGTGATTTCGAAAAGTGCTGAAATGGGTTGATGGACCTGATGGATGTCGTTTGGTGTCTGTTGTTGTGTGTGGAAAGGAAGAAGAACTGCGCGGAAGTTTGGAGGGAAGTGCGGGCTTAAGTAGTGCGGGCGGCTTTGCTGCGAACCTGCAATCACGACGCGCGCTGGAAGGTGCTGGTCCGAGCTTCCAAAACACGGAACTTCGACTTTGATGCAGCGACGCCCACACTTCTTGCCCGCACTACTTAAGCCAGCGACCTCCCACCCAACATTCGCGCTGCTCTTCTTCTTTCATCACCACACATCGACATCCATCACGCCCAGCGATACCAGCACTCCATCTAACTCAACAACACAACCACATCTCAAAACCAAACCAAACCAACCAAATCCATCAAAATGACTGGAGGCAAGTCCGGAGGCAAGGCCAGCGGCACCAAGTCCAACGCGCAATCGTGAGTACTCACCCATTTGCACCATTTTCTTCATCGAAAGCCGTCTTATTTGACGCGCTTTTTCGACTTCAATTGACGCGCTTTTCGCATCTCAAACCGATCGCAAACTGACATCATCACAGCCGTTCATCCAAGGCCGGTCTCGCATTCCCAGTCGGTCGTGTCCACCGTCTTCTGCGAAAGGGCAACTACGCTCAGCGTGTCGGTGCTGGTGAGTAGCATTAATCAATCGCTTCTGCCTGATCGCATCTTCTGACCCGTTCTCCACAGGTGCCCCAGTCTACCTCGCCGCTGTTCTCGAGTACCTGGCTGCCGAAATCCTCGAATTGGCTGGTAACGCTGCTCGTGACAACAAGAAGACACGTATTATCCCACGTCATCTTCAGTTGGCCATCCGCAACGACGAAGAGTTGAACAAGCTCCTCGGTCACGTTACCATCGCCCAGGGTGGTGTCCTTCCAAACATTCACCAGAGTAAGCACCGCTCCTACACTGATCGCATTGTGCAATCGCTGACTTTCATTTTCAGACCTCCTGCCAAAGAAGACCACCGGTACCAAGCCTGGCAAGGGCGGCGCATCTCAAGAGTTGTAGATGCTCTCACTTTTGGTTTAAGATCACGGCACAAGGGTTTATGGCGCAGAATGGGGTGTTTTGATGATAATGGGCTCATCGACGGCGGGCACGAGCTCAGGTTACGCGTGCTCTGATTTGACATTTTTCTTACTGCATGGTTCCTGATCTGGTCCAGGAGCAGAGGCTGTACATTACGCCCACGAGATTATAGCGAGAAGGCTATTGGGCAACAGGCTTTACGATGATACCAAGCTTGAATTGAGCAGAATCTGGTCAGACTTTACAAGTTACTACTGCTCCTCTTTCTTCCTTCTCTTTCTCACAGCTTCACACCTTCGACTTTGCGATCTCTGGCGCGCTTTGGTGAGGTCGCGTCTGCAGCACAAACAAAACGCGCAACCAATCAGCAAGTTGCGCGCAGATGACTTTGGCAGATATCGAAACAACCGACGCACCAGCATCAGTACCATAAAATCATTCAGCAGGAACCAGGCCACGATTGCGACGATTCCGGCAAAACACTGCGCTCGCAGCAAACTGTGCGCAGAAGCACGTCGAGCCTCAGGTTGGTGGAGCCCAGAATCAGTGAAATGGAGACCCAGAATGATCCAGCAGCTAAGAGGACAACGAGAAGCGCTTTTGATGACTGGTGATGCACGCAGATTAGCTCGCAGCACTCTTGGTTGCTGCAACCAAGCCTCCCGCAAGATAGAGAAGTTCTTTTGCTATATTTCGGCTGCTGGCCTATGTACAAAACCATGCTCTCATGCAAATAGTGACCATTACAGCCTCGCTCGGACATCGCCACGCTCGTCTTCACCCGATCTTCGCACGATCCATACGCGGATGCATTCGACGAGGCCATCGATCTCCTCGACCGTGTTGCCTGCATGCAAGCACACGCGGACCCTCTCTGTACCTTCTGGGACTGTCGGCGCAACGATTCCTCGCACCACAAAGCCATGTCTTTGGCAATGAGCTGCAAGCGCTTTCGGTTCAGATGACAGCACTGCAAAGATCGGTGTCTCTGGGACTTCCACTGGACTTTGGAGCAGATGTGCTCTGTCTAAAGGTAGGCGCAACGTCGATTGCATGTGCAGTAGTCGCTCGTGGAGCACCTGGATCAGTTTTTGAAGATTCTGTGCCAGTGGCTCACCCTTTCCGGCCATCAAGAAGTCGTACGAAGCTCGGATTGCTGCCAGCGCTGGGTATGACATGAAGGTGGAGTAGATCAGTGGTCGGGCATAGTTGATGAGGAATTGTCGGATAGTTGGACTGCAAAGCAAGATCGCTCCGTTACATGCCAAAGCTTTCCCAAATGTGTGCAGGCGGACAATGAAGTCCTGCTCCAGTCCAAGTTGGCATACAAGTCCTTTGCCATTGGGACCGAACACGCCATTTGAATGTGCTTCATCGACGATGAGATGAGCATTGCCGTTTGGGAAGAGCTCTTTCTTGAGGGCAACGATTTCTTTTAATGGTGCCACATCACCATCCATGCTGTATACGGACTCAACGGCGATGAAAACGTTGCGGTTGCCATCTCTGAGGACACGGTCTTCAGCCAGGTATTGTTCCAGGACATCTCGCAGAGCTGCAACATCATTGTGTGCGAAGTGTGCTCGTTTTCTAGCACGACTTAACCTCATGCCATCGTGCACACTTGCATGTATCAATTCATCGTAGATGATGACGTCTCCATGTTGTGGTAGACAAGAGAACAGGCCAGCGTTGGCATCGAACCCGGAGTTGCACAGCAGTCCGCTCTCGGCATTGTGAAAAGCTGCAATGTCCTTCTCTAAACGTTCTGCATATGGTGAGTTGCCATCAAGAAGTCGTGATCCTCCACTGCCCAGATTGAGCAACGCGGGGTCGGTTTCCAATTCTTTAAGAAATGCAGCGCGGAGATCCTTTGAAGAGGCAAGCGAGAGGAAGTCGTTACTTGAGAAGTCCGCTGAGCCTGGTGGGAAGGTCGTCAATTGGCGATATGTCGACTGCAGTTTGCGTTTCCGTAATGTAGTTGAGAGTGCTTCTTCCAGAGATGATGACTTGTTCATGTTGTGGTTTCCAATGGCAAGAAGTCTGGCCTTCGCAACTTCTCCCCTCACTCAATGCCTCGCGTGAAATCGCAGACCTGCAGTAGAACATCTACTACTATCCTGAGCCCCACCACCGCCGAGTTAGGAGCTGTCAATGCCATTGGGTAACAAGTGTTAGAGTTCATTGTATCCTCACCGCTAGGCCTTGTCAACCGGCCCTTCCCGTTCGGTTCGAGTATGTTTGGGAGAACGGGTCCAGCTCTCCTCATGCAAACTTCATACTCTCGGACTTCACCTTTTCTTGTTGATCTAGGTGCTGGCTCCGACATGCTTGATTCGAGATGAGGCAGGTTGGATCGGTCCTTTGGCCGAAGTTGAGGGTGTTGCAGGTTTACGGTGCGAACACGGGTGTCGGCAAGACTATATTCTCATCGATTCTTTGCCGAGCATTTCAGAAGAAGATCCGGAATGTCAACTACTTGAAACCAGTCTCTACAGGCCCTCTGGACGAAGCCGATGATCAGTAAGTATATTCAAATCACTCGATCTATCACATCCCGTCATCAGAAACGCGAAAATATGATTTTGGTAACCTCGTCGTCGCCAAGATTTACCCTAACAACCCTAAGAAAGCTCGCCAAGACCATGACTCTAACAGCAATGCAGCCACATCTCAACACTTGGAGGGGCAGTGTCGTCTCGTTGCCTCTATCAGTTCGATGAGCCAGTCAGTCCGCACATCGCAGTACGCTCGGCAGGGACAGTAGGTCAGCATATCACGATATCAATGCTTCATGCTGACTAAATCAGCCTGTCACGGATGCGCAGGTCCTGGAGAAAGTCTACGATGAGTTGAAGGGATACGCACATGGTCGAGATGGTATCGCGATCGTGGAGACTGCTGGCGGAGTGCTCTCGCCAAGCCCATCTGGCAGTTCGCAAGCAGACCTCTATCGATCATTGAGACTGCCTACTTTCCTGGTTGGTGACTACAACCTTGGCGGAATTGGAACGACTATCTCAGCATGGGAGTCTCTCCACCTGCGAGGATATGACGTCTCATCGATCGCACTGTTCTCCGAGGACAGGTATAGCAATCACTCATATCTCAAGGACTACTTCCGCGAGCGCAATGTAAGCACATTTGCGATCCCGCCACCTCCAGCTCGACAAGTAAGTGTGGATGAGGATGTCCGGCAGATGCAGGAGTACTACGAGAAGTCCGCTCAGCATCATGAGGTAGAAGGCTTCACAGAGCGGTTCCTCACAGAGCACGAAAAGCGCATCAAGGACTTGCGTGATATGCCAGAGGCAGCGGACAAAGCTATCTGGCACCCGTTCATGCAGCACTCCGAACGATCAAAGGATACTATCGTGGCATGGGACTCGGCATATGGCGACCACTTCCAGAGCTATTCCCTGAAAAGTGATGTCGAAGACTATGCTCCTCGAGCTATGAGTGAGAAGTCTATACTAAAACCCGCTTTCGACGGATCGGCATCTTGGTGGACACAAGGCTTGGGCCATGGCAACCCGAAGCTGGCACTCACAGCAGCTTATGCAGCAGGCAGATACGGCCATGTCATGTTTGGAGGTGCAATTCATCAGCCTGGGCTCGAACTTGCCAAAACCATAACAGCAAAATCAGGCAACACAAAGCTGGAAAAAGTGTTCTACTCCGACAATGGAAGTACAGGTATGGAAGTTGCAGTCAAGATGGGTCTACGGGCAGCGATCAACAGGTGGCAGCCGCAGGATCCCAGATCTTTAGACGTGCGGATAGTCGGCCTCAAGAACAGCTACCACGGCGACACCATCGGAACCATGGACTGCTCTGAGCCCAGCATATACAACGAGAAGGTCGAGTGGTACAAAGGTCGGGGTATTTGGCTCGACTTCCCAACAATCAAGATGCGACAGGGACAGTGGCAGTTGGATGCCATTGGAGAGAACTTTCCCAAACGACACTTCAACTCCTTGACCGATGTCTTTGCACTTGACCAGAGGAACGAAGACTACGAAAGTTACAAGCAATACATCCGAGAGACCCTTATTGAACAAGTATCCGGGACAAACATCAGACTGGGCGCTCTGATCATCGAGCCTATCCTTCTTGGTGCAGGAGGCATGATGTTCTGCGATCCTCTTTTCCAGAAGTGCTTCGTAGAAGTATGCCAAGAACTTTACGACAGCGCAGGGAATCTGACCACAACGCCTGCGAGCTCGCAAGCATCTCCAGACTGGAGCGGCATGCCAGTCATCTTCGACGAGGTCTTCACAGGCCTCTACCGCTTAGGTCGCTTCAGCGCGGCCTCTTTCCTGGGCGTACAACCCGACATTGTCGTCAACGCTAAGCTCCTCACTGGAGGTCTTCTCCCACTCTGCACGACCACAGCCTCGCAATCGATATTCGAAGCATTCCTCTCCAACGACAAGACCGATGCTCTACTCCACGGACACAGCTACACAGCTCATCCGATCGGCTGTGCAGTTGCCAACGAATCTCTGCGCCAACTCATGAGTCTCGACAAGGATGGCTCATGGGAGGGTTACAAGTCCGACTGGTCTTCTCGCGGCTACTCATATGGTGTCTCTTATCAAGGTTCTGAGGCAGACCATCCTTGGAGTATGTGGTCTCAGAATTTCGTGTCTGCTATCTCGTACAAGAATTCTGTGGATAGTGTCTTTGCGCTGGGGTCAGTTTTGGCGATATCTCTGAAGGATCCGAAAGGAAGTGGGTATGCCAGTACTGCTGCTACGGGCTTGAGAGATCAGCTTTTGGCAAAGGAAGGTACGGATGGAGCGGTCATTCACTCCAGAGTACTGGGAAATGTGTTGTATCTTATGGCTGCTATGACCACGCCTGAGGAGACGGTGAGAGGGATTGAGGAGACTGTGTTGAACACGATTTGAGTGAGCAAATCTGACGCACGGAGAAGAAATGTATAGCTGTACAGGATGTAAGTCGGAGTTTCCGGTATGTCAGAAGTCAAGCCTCCTTTCAATGTGCCGCAGACCGCAGAGATGCGGAAAACCCGCACCTTACTTTACCAGCAGTCTGCAGGCCGGCACATACCTGCACATACCAAATGAGGCATTATAGAGATGATGGTGTAGTTCTGTAGCGTTCAATTTCTGCATTTCATGATCCGACTGACTTAATGTAGTCCAGCCTCTTCATCCCATATATACACTTCCCTTCTTTCCTTCTATGATCAGAAGTCACACGACCATCTCCTCATCCTTGAATCTACAAATGGAACTGTGGCGGTGGTGCTACAAGCAACAGGATTAGCCATCGTCCACCCGATATTAGTATGCAACTCACGATCCAAAATCGGAGCAGGCAAATTCCGCTCATATTTGCTTCCACCAGGCGCAGTAGGTGGTCTGTAAGGATCCGGATGCTTCCATTTCTCCAATAATTCTTCCGTTTGCTCGATCAATAACTATACGTATACCGCATCAGTATATATCTCCTGTCTTTTCTGGTTGTGGGTTTTGCATACCCTCTGCTGTCTCGGCTGTGTGACGTGCTTGTTCGCTTCGAAGAGTTCTCGGATGTACATTGCCTGGCCGCGCCAGATGTATCGGTGGACTGCCCAGTCGAGGGAGAGTTTGAGAGAGCGGCGGTAGAGGTGGCTGTGAGATTGCGCGTGTTAGATATGGGAGCGCATTGGGGTGGATGGTAGCTTACAGGACTTGTGTGCGGGCTGCCATTGTGAGGTCGGAATGGGCCTGTCGCCCTGGATTGTGTAGTCTCAACGATATGCCACTGTGCCCGACACCAATGCTGGCTACTGGGAGATTGTGGTGCGCGATATGTGGTTGCCGTCGCTGTAGCCGACGTGTGGTGTGTTCCTGAAGCCAGCAGCCCGGGTCTCTCCGCGCGAGAGGTCGGATGTGAGCAGCGAGCTTTGCGGACTTTGATGTCAGTTCAACTCGCTCCATTCGATTCGATTCCCGGGCACCAAACAGCTTGCTGCGCTTTGTCAATCCTGACTCTGCTTTCACGCTCCCAAACCACCGCACTCTCCTCTATACCAATACCTCCCCCGGACCTGCGACTGGGAGCTTCTCAAAGGCATCTGTCTCGTTTTGCCGTCTCTCAGGTCAGGACCATGTCGAGCTCACAATGTTTGCGCCGCTTGGCCTGTAAACGTCCAGCCTCGCTTCTCCGTCAACAACAACCAGCGACATCGAGCAAACCACTGCGATCTTCACAAGGCCTCAGATCTCTATATACTGGCACTGCATCGTCGAAAGCTCTTCCGACCCTTCCACAATGCCGGTATGCAAAGTTGCTCGCACGAGCTTGAGCCTCAGGCGGAAACTGACGGCCGAACAGGAAACCTTTCTCACCTGTACAGCTTCGCCAGTTCAGCCTGACAAGTCGATATTATGGTACTACAGCGATCCGCGACTGGATGGAGTAGTGCACCAGCTAACAGTATGGTGCAGAAGAGCAAATCGTCAAAGTGCCAGAAATGGCCGAGTCCATCTCCGAAGGTACCCTGAAACAATTCTCGAAATCTGTTGGCGACTACGTGGAACAAGACGAGGAGATCGCGACTATCGAGACCGACAAGATCGATGTTGCCGTCAATGCTCCGACCGCTGGTACTATCAAGGAGTTTCTCGCAAAGGAGGAAGATACTGTGACTGTTGGTCAGGACTTGGTAAAGATTGACGCCGGTGGTCAGCCTGGCGAGAAGGCGGAGAAGGGCTCGTCAGAAGCGAAGGAGCCTGCGCCAGCAGACCAGGACAAGGCCGCGCATGAACCTGAATCAAAGAAGCAAGAGTCAAAGCCAGAGCCTAAGCAGGAACAGCCCAAGCAAGAATCGAAGCCAGAACCGCCCAAGCAACAGGAAACGAAACCGGAACCTAAGCAAGAGCAAAAGTCCCAGCCATCAAAGAAGGAAGAGCCAAAGAAAGAGGAGAAGACTGAGTCTCCATACGGCAGCAGATCTGAGAATAGAGTAAAGATGAACCGCATGCGCCTGAGGATAGCAGAGCGCCTGAAGCAATCGCAGAACACTGCTGCTTCGCTCACTACATTCAACGAGGTCGACATGTCTGCGCTCATGGAAATGCGCAAGCTCTACAAGGATGAGATTCTCAAGAAGACTGGCGTCAAGCTTGGTTTCATGAGCGCATTCTCGAGAGCTTCCGTTTTGGCAATGAAGGAGGTTCCAACTGTCAACGCTAGCATTGAAGGTCCAGGTGGTGGAGACACCATCGTATACAAGGACTACGTCGACATCAGTGTTGCAGTCGCAACGGAAAAGGGTCTCGTAACACCTGTTGTGCGCAACGCTGAGAGCATGGATCTGGTTGGTATCGAAAAGGCTATTGCGGATCTTGGCAAGAAGGTGAGAGGCCAAAAATTCCGCGCGCATGGGTCATCTTGAGGCTAATTTTGTCTAGGCACGCGACAACAAGCTTACCATCGAGGACATGGCCGGTGGTACCTTCACCATCTCCAACGGCGGTGTCTTCGGCTCTCTCATGGGAACGCCAATCATCAACCTCCCACAAACCGCTGTGCTCGGTCTCCACGCTATCAAAGACAAACCAGTTGCTGTCAACGGCAAAGTCGAGATCAGACCCATGATGTACCTCGCTCTCACATACGACCACAGATTACTGGACGGCAGGGAAGCTGTGACTTTCTTGGTAAAGATTAAAGGTGAGAAGACACACACAGCTCCTTCAAGAGAAATTCATATGCTAACATGTGATTCTACAGAATACATCGAGGACCCGAGGAAGATGCTACTCTTCTAGATCGGGGAACAGAAAACCTGACATGATCCTGCATCTGTAGTGTGTTTGGGAAGGCTACAAACTCGCTTGCTTCTTTCTGCATCAAGGAGCGTTGTAGTCAAGTCTCTGTAGTCTCTTTCGCGTGTACAAAGTAACTTTCCACCATCATCAGCACCTCCGGCGGACGCAGTTCGTGGAAATCTGCCAGTCGCTCCACATCCTCTGGCCCCAACCACCACCCCGACTTTCTCTTCCAGCCCTTCGTCCTCATGCGCACTTTAGAGCTCATCCAACCACTGCAGTTGAATAGCACTAACATTCCTCGCATAAGCTTTCTGCGTAAACACAAAATCACAAAACACAATCCCTTCCATTTTCTTCCCACCATTCCTTCTCTCTCGATCTGCAAGTACAGAACTAGGATGTATCGAAACCGTTTGTCTCGAAAAAGCAGTTTTGTAGGATTTATCTGGACATAAGATTGCTATGTTGGTTTTGAAGCCGAGGAGGAAGGATTTTATGATGCTTTCTCCCAGAACCTCGCGAGAACGGTGGTGGATTGATGACTCCGTGACGTTGTGGTGGGTTGAAGGGTCGGTCTGTGATGTGGAGTGCAGAGATTGTGTTTGTTGACGGAGTTGTTTCCTGACATCCATCACGGACCTCATGGCGGAGTGGGATATGGCGTGTTTTTTACACCAAGCTTTTCGATCGCTTTCTTCGTTTGTATAGGCTTGTACTGCTGCGAGGAGAGTAAGGAGATCACCTTCTCTTCGTTGGAGTTGGGATCTCGCTTCCAGAATTGGCTCATTGTTGTTGTCGTTGTGGATTGGAAGCCAGATGTCTTCTACTGATAAGCAGGAGACGATATCTATTACTTCGTTCAAGCAGGAGCGAGAAGGTTTTGAGGATTCGATTAGGACGACTCCGAGTTGAGGTGGGAGTGGGAGACGGGCGACTTTTTGGCCGAGAGGGGTTATGGTTCCGGTTTGTGCTTCGAGGCAGGAGAGGTTGACGAGTTGGTTGAGCGAGCGTTGGAGGGCTTCGAGGGATGGGGCGGTGAGAAAGGGGAAGTTGAGAATGTTGTCGACGCCGCGGGCTTTCATCTTTAGGATGGCGTTGCTGAGGTCGCAGTGTAGGATTTCTGGTTTTGTGTCTTTTTCGAGGTCTTTGTAGGTTGATTCTGTGTAGAGACGGTAGCATTGCCCGGCTGCTTCACGACCGGCACGTCCTACAACGAATATGTCAGCCAATCGCTCCGAACAGCAGGGCTGTATTGAGACGGCCGTCTTTGACCTCGCGGCCACGGAAGCCCTATAGAGACGGAGTCACTCACCTTTTCTCTGCTCAGCCGAAGATTTCGAAATCGGCTTCGCAAGCAGAGACTCAAGTCCTAATTTCGATCGAAACTGCTTCATCTTGAACCTCCCACTATCCACCACAAACCGCACACCAGGCACTGTAACCGAAGTCTCAGCAATATTGGTTGAAAGAATGACCTTTCTCGTATTCGGCGGCGCTCTCTCAAAGATCAGTTGCTGTGCGTATTGAGGCAGCTTCGCATACAGCGGAAGCACGAGCATTTTTGGAAAGTCGGTCGTCAAATGTCCAGCAAACTCCTCGACGGATTTCTGAAGACTCTTGATCGCTTCAGCACCGTCCAGAAAGACTAGAATATCTCCCGGCATGGGCTCTTTGCAGTGGATTTGAAATATGCGATGGAGTGCCGTGTCCAAATAATCGGGTGCTGGAGAGTCGAGATAGTGAGTCTTGACTGGGTATTGTCTGCCTTCGACATGACATCGCGCCACTTTCGAGTCGATTTCGCTTGAGTCGCTTCCATTCTGAATAGGCGCTTCCACGCCTCCGTCTGTGATCTCGCTGCCTTTGTCAGGCGTCGAGCTGAAGAAGCGCAATAACCTCTCAACATCAGCCGTAGCACTCATAACCACAACCTTCAACGGATTTCCCTTCCTCTTCTTCGCCCCCTCACCCAGCAACTGTTTGAGAAACCCAAGAATAAGATCAACATCCACACTCCGTTCATGAACCTCATCAACTATCACACAATCATACCCCCTAAGAGCTGGGTCCCTCAACATTTCCTGAAGCAACATTCCCTCAGTTAAAAACTTAATTCTTGTGCTCGGACTCGTATTATCGTCGAAACGGACACTATACCCGACTTTACTAGCAGGGGAAGAGCGACCGAGGGGTGTTGCCATTTCTTCTGCTACCCTTCGCGCCAGGTTGATTGCTGCTACTCGACGGGGTTGAGTTACTGCGATGGTTCCGGTACACCATGGTGAGTCCAAGAGGAATTGAGGGACTTGAGTGGATTTTCCGCTTCCGGTTTCTCCTGTTAGAACTAGGACGTCGTGGTTTTTGAGGGATTGTCGGATTTCTTTTGCGCGAGGCCAGATTGGAAGGGCCTGTCGTTGTGCATCGAGGTGAGTTTTCCTCTTCTTCACCGGAGTGGCATTCTTCCTCACTTCATCGCGTTTCCGCTTCTGTCCAGCAGTAGGGTCCGACGGCGCTGGTTTCATTTTGCGATGCTCCGTCTTCGACATCGTGTCTGGAGTTGCTGCATCTCGAAAATCGAAGTTCTCGGGTCTAAGCTTCCGAAGCAGAAATTGATTCGCTACAAATAAGCTTTGCCTAACGGCTGCCGCCGAGGCGCATCGGCCATCGATCACATGCCAAATCTCATCGACGAAAGTGGGTGTGTCGCAAGTGAAGCTGAATGGGCACCAAAGAGCTCAAGCTAACGGGTGTCCTACCCTATGAACGATCCGATCGATACACAAGGATATGCAATCTCGGTATTTGGTATGCACTTAAGCGAGGAAGCAGGACCCGGAAGTGAACTGCTCTTGCGCACCAAAGTGATAGGGAAGGAAAGTATGATGCGAATCTTTCGTTGCATGTACGACATCAATCAGGAAAAAGGGAGTAGTGAACGCTCAGAACCTATAAATCCACAAACACCACACACACTCCGTACTACTGATAGAGAAAGCGCCCCCAAAATCATTCAGATACCTACCCACCCATCTCGCCGCCAATGAACCACACACTCACACACGTACAATCACCGGATCATGTAGGTGAGGGATGATTTAGCTTGCTTGCTTGCTTTCTTTCCAAAGATAACACCGAAGAAAGTCATTTCAGCTGCCTGCCTTCCTGCTTTGCCTGGAACAACTTCAACAACAAATGCAACAACGAACGCCTTGAATATCGTCTCAGCATGACTTGACTTATGACGCCGAATCCTTCTCCTTTTGCTTCCGCGCTATCCTCTGGTCTTTCCTACTCTGTACAGGTATCTCTCCTTCTTCGACATGTGCGCTCGGATGATCGTGTTCTAATTGTTGTGACTCGCCTTTCGCGATGGGCCAAAGTCTGTCTCGACCTGCTTTCGCTCCTTGCGCTCCTTGACTTGTAGCTCCATGACAAGTGGCAGATGGTCACTGGGGAAGTAGTGGTTGGGCCATCCTGGTACGCGTCGCATGTACTCCTGGTCCGGCTCTCCGAGAACCTTGTTCACTTGTACGGAATTGGTGGAGTAGAACACCCAATCGATTGTCTGTCGGAAGTCCGGTGTGTAGTTGGTATATGGGAGTTCACCAATATGGCTGTAGACTGACTTCAGGCTGAATGGGTGGCTTATACCGTGGCGCGTGAAGTCTCCATAGTTGTTGTCACCCAATTCGGAGTGCGAGTTCGACAGCGAACCTTGTGTTATGAGATCGTAGACTCCAGAATCGCGCGTCGAGTTGAAGTCTCCGCACACCACTAATGGGATGTGGGTACTCTCGTCATATTTCAAAGATGGTCCTGGCGCAGGTGGAGGTTGATCTGGATCATCCATGCCATCTTCATTTGCGTATTTGAACACTTCCTTGTCTTTGCACGGGGGCCATTTGGAGTATCCTTCGGCAAATCGAGCGATTGCTTCCATCATGATGGCGACCTGCACGATTTTGATATCGCTATGCCAAGGCTCCCAAGTAAGATGCGTGTTTGCGACAATAACTCTCGAGCCGGTCGCGCGGTTCTCCAGAAAAGCAATTACTGCTACATGGTCTCGCGGCATGACTCGGTTATAGACATCGTGCTCGCCCTTCATGTCTGGTCTCCTTATTGCTTCTTGGCTAAAGACGATCAGTTGCTTGTCGAGCAGAATGTACTTCGAATTCTTGAAGAAGATTGCACTTCCATCGACCACTTTGGCCTCTCTCTCCTGCATAGTCTGTGCTCTCGACTTCGGCCAGAAGACGCCCTTGTAATCGTCAGACGCCAGATTGGGTCGGAAAAACTCGTTGTAATTCTCCATGTCCATTTCTTGCAAACACATAATGTCTGCTTGTCGTCCTCGCAGCTCGTCCAGAATCATAGCCCGCCTCCGCTGCCAGGACAATGCTTCAGAAGGTGTGTAGCCATACATAGTAGCGGTTGCAGCCCTGTCGCAGAGGATGTTCCAGCTGAGCAAGCTGAAGGTATCAGTCCCATCCGATTGCTCCTCGATTAGTGGTATCCAGGCTCGGTCAGTTGGTGGATCGGGAGCTAGTCAAAATTAGCATATATTGCAAAAGTCAGTGTCAGCGTCAGGAATGACTTACTCGGCGCCTGCTCCCGGAGGTAGCGGATCAGCTCTTGTGTGCCGTGTTCCATGAGCCGCTCCTTGTAGTCCGGTCGCATTGGGTTGCCTTCAATGCCGAGCATTTCTAGCCGATAGAGAAATCCAAGCTCGAAAGGCAGGTCGTCGAGGTGGTTGTCATATAGCGAGAGCTTCTTCAAATTCGTAAGCATGCCAATCTCCGCTGGAAGGTAGTTGAGATTGTTCATGGAGAGGTCAAGTACGGTGAGGAAGCGCATCTGCCCTATTTGAGGCGGTATCGCTCGAAGGCTGTTCCACGCCATGAACATCTTCTTGAGCTTCGGGTAGCGTTGGAAGAGTGCAGGTGCAATGGCTTTCAGGCCTTGGCCGCACAAGTCCATAGCATCCCACGATCCCATGTCTTCGGACTCATCTATTATGCGCCGCCTCTCGCCGTTCTCTTCGCCGTTTTGCTGATTCGCGTTTCCATTAGGCTGCCCGGGATATCTGCTCACCGACGGTGTCGTCCTCGCGTAGTAGTGTGTCTTCTGATCGGCCATCCTCATCTTCTGGTACTCTTGCATTTGTGTCGCCCAATGCTCGTTCATCTGCTTCGGTACGCTCGAGTTGTCTGGCGTGCCATTGGTGAGGTGCGCAGGTGTAAAGTGAGGAGTTGTATTTGAGAGCGTGCTTGCCGAGATGGTGTGCTGGTGGTTTCCAAAGTTGTTGGTATGCCCGCTCAGTCCGCTGTGGTCATTGTGTTGATTGTTGATGTGGTGGCCTTGATGCTGCCCTTGCGACTGGCTCTGGAAAGCTTTGCTCAAGTTCACCTGCGGCTGGAAGTTGTGGTGCGCCCCGCTCCCGTTAAGCAAGCCATGGTTTTGACGATGGTTGTGGTTGTTGAACATGCTGTAAGCAGGCGAATTCGTCCCAGGCGAGCGATTGGGCGAGGGCGTATCGGCGTTCGGCTGGAAAAGACGACTGCTGTTATTGATGGGCGAGCCCGTTCGGTGGTGCTGCTGTTGCAGCTGGCCTCGCGTGTGTGAATTGTGTTGATTCTGGTAGAAATACTGGCCGCCGGTATTGAACCGACTGAAACCATCGGCCATCACCAGATGGCGATGTAGCGACTGTGTCGATCTCGATGGGGCCGGCTCCTCTTGCTGGAAGGATGCGCGCTGTGATATCGGTGTCGTTGCCGCTCGAGATGGAGCTGGAGCTTAGGGAGGAGGAGGATCTGGCCGGCGCACTCTTCGTCTCCTGTACATGAGCACCCGCCCGGCTCTTCATGAACGAAAGAATAGGACCTCCCTCTCTGACGACGATCTCCGCGTCCTCTACGCCGGTGCGCTATCGTATTGTATGCTGGTGGTTAGCAACAGCTGGGCGGCGGAATCTGCTCGGGACGCCGATTGCGCGCTACAGGAGTAGCCAGAAATCGATATGCTCGAGGTATCCAGTGTCGTAATATGGCGCTATAGCGTGCTTGTCGTTTCGTGCCGGCCTCGAATGCTGATGTCCTGATGCGTCGCTGCCAGAGCCAGCGAGCTGTTCTGTCGAAGTGCTCGAAAGCGGGCCGCAAGCCGCACGTGACACTTCCGACCACACAGTCTGGTCCTCCCAAGACTTCTACCACTCTCTTCTCCACTCTGCCATCTACCATTCAAATCAGGACGTCATTATAAACGGAAACACTCTGGCTTGGTGCACTACATGCCGTCGGTCTGGATGCTACTTCATAAACAATAGCATTGACCACAGCTCAGCGCGCCCACAGCGACTCGTGTCGTGCAAATCTAGATCCTCCGCCCCTTATCACCATCACCTATATTGCAGTCGCCTCCTATCCATACCAGCTGAGACTTTTGTGGCATTTCGCCTCACAAATGTACGCCTCAGAAATGCTCACGGTCCACAGTCTGCCGTTTCCACAGCAAAACGCGTTCGCATATCAGATGGAGCTGGAGTATCACCCGATTCGGCTCATGAGCCAAGTGGCGGCGATTCAAGAAGTAGCCGGCACAAGACAAGCATCCCGTTCCCTCTTTGTACCTTTCTTGCTTTCGCTTATACCTATCACTCACTCCTTCGCCATCTGCACACTGCACACAACTTCCGAAGCGGCCGAAAGTGCCGGCATCTCAAGTGCTGCGCGTCAGCCGACTGTGCTTCCCTTGAAACGCCCATTCTTGCATTGCGATTGGTGTCGCTTCTGCCGTTCGTTTCGCGATCATACCTCATGCGAGGCCTACGGACCATGGCTCGTCTCCGCACTCTAACCATCTATGATTGAACTCTCGCAGTGCCGCCGTTACAGCTGTCGTGCACGTCTCATCTCCAAAGATCCAACAATCGCACGAAACGTTGTCCAAGAAATCTCTCTCTCTCCCGAATCCGTGGTGACACTTCTCTTCTCAGCTTGTTCTTCATTCACCCCACTCTCTCTGTCTCTACACCCCTCCCTACTATCGCCGCACCTGTCTCTCGTCTCACTCTCTGATTTGCTAGCGATGCTGAACAAAGTTACGATATCCGCGTGCCGTCCAACCGTGGCCTGCAATCTGCATCAAACTCGCCGTTGCGTACTAGCGAGCCCGGAGACCCACGTGGATAGTGAGAAGGATTAACATCGGCTATCAGCTACTAGAGGTGGTCATGTCCGAAGGGCTCATTTATGCCTTCTATGAAGGCCCGAAGTCCACAGGCCAGCAGGCTTACACTGAGAACCGTCTCGCACAAATCGCTGCGCAGAGGAGGGAAAGGAAATATTTACTATCAGACACAGATTATATCGAGCGCAAATCTTCAGTCGAATCCGCGGACAAATACCGGGATCGCCTACTTCGACATGGTTCTTTGGAATTGGGTGACAACATGGAGATTCTGATCGCGCGGACACAGACGTCCGCGACCAGCGCGACTTCATCGATTAAATCAATGAGTTCTGATACGTTACAAAGGACGATTTCTGAACAGCACGAGCATAATTTGCTCCGCAACCCTTTCGAACTCAGACATGGGCGACGATACCTCAGGGATGTGCCATATCCTTTGCCGGTTGACCTTGCCGAACTGCAGCGACAGAGTTTGAGGACTCTGCTTGGAGTGCAAGTGTTTGGATCTGTCTTGTGCAATCCGAAGCTCGACATTGACCCTCCGAAGAAGGTGCTTGAGATAGGATGTGGGAGTGGATATTGGAGTGCCATTGCGCACGACCACTTCGCATCGCGAGGTCACGCTGTCGAGTTCGTGGGTCTTGACATTGCGCCGTTGGCGACCAGCCTCAAGAGACAGGGCGTGAATTGGAAATTTGTCCAGCATGATCTTCGCAGAATACCTCTGCCGTTTGATGACGGCGAGTTCGATCTGATCATGCTCAAAGATCTCAGCCTCTTACTACCTGTCGGACAACAGCACGACAAGACTCTGACCGAATGTATCCGAATCTGTAAACCTGGAGGCACTCTCGAGTGCTGGGATTCTGACCACGTTATACGCTCGCTGCTTCCGAACCCACCACCGCCGCCATCGAGAAATCCTCGCGAGCAAGAGCCAGCAGAAGAGACGGCAACATTCGCTGTGCAACCAGGCCATCCATTTGCGCCTGCGCAGAACAAATACCTCCAAAATGCCAACAAATGGATAGCAGAGGCTCTAGATCGGAGGAAGCTGCATCCAACACCATGTGTCAGGGTCGCAGAAATGTTCACAATGGAGCCAGACCTCGAAGATGTCGGTTTCCGTCGTGTCGCCATACCTTTAGGAGAGCTGCGGTGGGAGAAGGACGCACCAAAGGCTAAACGGATAAGCAATGGTCATGACTCGCCAATGTCGGTCGGGTCACGGGAGAAGCCTTCTTACACGCAGATTCTCACGCCGGAGCAAGCAGCGTTGAGACAGACAGCTCTCATGACTGTGCTGCAGATGATCGAGAGCTTTGAGCCGATGCTGAAAGAGGCCAGCGGGAAGAATTCCGAGGAATGGTCCCTCTGGTGGGCTGCCATGATGGCAGAACTGATGGATCCTACCAAAGCGGCCTTGACTGGTGAATGTCTAGAAATGGGTGCTTGGTGGGCGACGAAGTCATTGACATCTGATGAAGACGAGTTGTGATGATGAGAGTATGTGATGTTCATGTCGTTTCGTAGCGTTGTTTCAAGGCGCGATACCGCTTGAGGTAGTATCTGGGAAGCATGGCGTTAGTCAAGGAGATTCTTGGAGGAAAGAGATACCTTCTGGTTCCAAGCCAGACCTGTGGAAAGCAAGGAGTACTTACAGCGCTTCGATCTCTATATACTTAGATGTTAGCACATATTACCATTCGGCAGATAGCTTTACTAGGGTAGGCATACCTTTTTTGACATACTCTGCTTGAGCTATGCCTTTCTTGATTTCTTCTTCGTTTTCGAGACTTGCTTTGGACATGAATGCCTTGTGTAGACGAGGTCGGAAGTAGTCGAAGCCTAGAGGATATTCTCGTCCCAAGTAGAGTAGCTCTTTGTATATCTTGATGACATCGTGGCGTAGCTGGTTCGATGCCATATTGGGTCGGACGTTGATGGACCGGACTTTGATGGAGGAATTGTTCTTCAACTGAGGCACCTCTCCTTCTCGTGAATTCAACTTTTTCCTTCTACCTTCAAGATGATGTTGTTGATCGAGGAAGAAGAGATGGCAACAATGACGATTCGAGCTTCGTGAAGCCAATGCCCCACAGGCCATTCCTCGGCTTGAAACCTACCGACAATCTTGCATCTTGTCAGGTATGCAACGACCAACTACTTTTTTGACGAGCAATGCCACCAACATGTTGTCTTGAGACAAGATAGACACGGCTGCGAGACTGCACAACTGTACGATGCGTGGAGCAGGGCGCCTTGCACGGTGCAATGCGCTTCTGTCCTTGAAACCAGAACGCCCTGCACATCTTGGTCACAGACATCGCTCTACACAAAGCCCTATACAGCCGCCATTGAGTCCCCGATGGCTGTCAGATGTCAAAAGCAGGATCGGGTATTGCTTGATGTGGGGTTTACGATCGCAGCAGATACAGGAGGCTGGAAAGATACTGCGTGAGGTCGCTCAAGATTGGAGAGAGCTGTCAGCTGGCAGCGAGGGCTTCTTGACCAGCAAGCAGAGGAGAAGTACGTTTCGATATCAAGTGGTCTGGGGACAGCAAGACGCTATGGTAAGGGATATCATGATGTATGTATTCAGAAATAGCTTGGCTAAGAGAATGGAAGGGTCATGTCAACAACGTTGTCTACAACCGTTTCGCAGAGACTGGTCGTGTGGACTGGTTCAACAAGATCGCGACCTTTGTTGACCCAGCAAATGCAAGCGCGTGGAGGGACATGCTAACGCCCAAGGGTGATGGTTTGATCTTGAGGAAGATCACGACCGAGTTCAAATTCGTGAGTAGAGTACCATCTTCGACAAGTACAGCATCCCGCTCTTCTGTCGGTTTTGCTGACCATCCGACAGCCGATGCGATACCCAGATCATGTCACAATACTACACAAGCTGGCCACGGAGCCTAAGGAGGGTACAGACACGTTCGACCTGCACGTGCTCATTCTCTCCGAATTGCATCAGAGACCTGCGGCTAGGGTGATCGAGGATGTTGTGTTTTACGACTACCGCAAGGCTAAGAAGACGCCACTGCGACCATTCATGCTCGATGTACTACAGCACACATGGAAGCTGCAAGAAGAGGCGAAACGGGTGAATAGCCAGCGAGTGACTAGCATCCTTGAGCGAGTTCGGACGCTGGAGCTGGAGTCCTGGGATCGTGAGGGTGCTGTGGAGGATATGGGAAGCGCAAGCACTTGAGCTCGTACATTGCCATTCTGGTCGCTATGCGGTCTGCTGTATCATTGTCGTGTGATGACGTGCTGAAATCGTGATCTGTCGGTGATCTCTCCGGCTGAATGCCGTTTACTTCACAGGGCTGTGCAGACTCTGAAGAACACACAGCTTCAGCCGAAGGAGCAGGGTGATGCTGGCTTGGAAAACAACCAGCGCGGCCGCTTCATCAGCATCAACAGACTTGCAGCGGCAGATCAAAGCTATATAGAATCCTCCAATGCCACTTACCGATAAGGCGATCCAAAGCAATTCATCCTCCGAAAGCAAGCTTGTTCGACAGAAGCCTTGTGCCTAAAAGGCTCACGAAAGAGCTTCTAGGCGCCCGAGTATTACGAAAGATTTTGCGATGCAAGTATTGGCTGACCATGTAGGGATTATAGTTTGAAAACCTGGCTTCTGCCGGGCTGAAGATGGAGAGAATGCCTGCTTATCTCATAAGAAGTGGATTGCTCCTCCAGCTCATCAGTTGTCTGTCACAGTACTATTGGCTGTGATTCATGCACCAAGAAAAGAGCTGCTGGCTCGTGACGTGAAGGCATTGCCGTCGCTTTCCTACTGCTACACAGCAGAGAAAAGCGCTCTTCCAAGTGGAGCACAAATACGCTGTGCGCTGGACATGTGCATGTCCTCTCATGGCTGTTCCCGTCGTGCCGTGTTTGAGATGGAACAAGAGAGCCACAGACACACCCCGCCTCGGAGAGCACATATGCATGCAGATCATCAGCCAGGTCTGGGCTAGCAGTTGGCTAGGCTGTCAGAGTAATGCGATGGCGTACCGAAGCCGCTCTATGGCCGGTTGAGTTGACAGTGATTTTCTGCGTAGAGCCGGCGTTCGTTCGGTCGGATAGACTAGTCAGTTGGTCGTAGTCATAGCCAGCAAGGCCTATTGGGCACGATTGGTGTGCAGTGTGCGGTGAGGTCAGCCTTTGAGAAGAGAAAACCTTGGTCGTGTCTAAAAGCAGAAGTAGTCTAGCACGGTCGCTTTGGCAGTCTTGCTGATACTGTGGCTTGGCAGCGGGAGATCGGGGGACGTTCAGAGAAACGAAACACTCTCTCTACCCATTACCTATACACTACACCTCACCAACATCGCTACACCTCCCCTTTTGGACTCTTGAGACTCCCGTCTGGCTAGCCGTCCTTGTTTGTGGAAGGGACGAGCCAGAGCGGACGGGGGAATAGTCCACTGTTTCATGCCGACTAAGAAACCAAAGAACGAAAGCCGACAGCACGACAATACCAACTCGAAAGGCCTTGCACCGCCTGGCAAGCGGGTCGTCAGACAGCGCTCGAACGGACAGCTCAACGGACAACCCAATGGCAAGTCGACCATCGCAGTCACGCCCCCTGCGCTGCCCTCGACTGGCTTAAACCAAGGCTTCAAGTTTCCACGATCCGCAGACACCACAGCTCCAGGGACTGCTGCCGCCACCGTCAAAGATCATGCGGCAGCATCGGAGGGAGCGGAAAGAGAGAGGACTGCTTCAGACGCATCTGCTGAGGAAGTAGGACCGCACGGCGAAATGGCAGACAGCGCACACGAGCTGAACGTGGGCACTCCCAGCTTGGAGGTGCCCTCCTCGGCAGCATGCAAGACATCGACACATGCTCCCGGCTCGTTGTTCTCTGTCTCCACCATTCTGGCATACTATCCGCTGCGCGACGCCATCTCTATCCTCATCCTGCTCCTCTCGCTTCCTCCAACCCTGGTCCTGTTCATCCAAACTCTCTTCGCTTCGCTAACCTTCGTCCCACCGACCGCCGGCCTGTCTCTGTCCACTCTGCCCAACGTCAAGGAAATGTTCAATTCGTCAAACTTCGGGTATCCCGCGATGGCGACGATATTGTTCGTGGATTGCTTCTTTGGTCTCGTCTGGCTACCGCTTTGGAAACCTGCTCAGGCTCTCTTTTTGGACTTGTCCCAAGCAGTCATTGCAGTTTCTCTGAGCGGCGCAGCGGCGAGCACTGGTGGGCCGACGCACAGCATAGCGACCTGTACTATCCTCGTCTGCATCGTCCATGTGCTTCGGTACAGAGCGATACATCTAACCGCTTTGGACTACCTCAGATCTGTGCTACATAAATTGGACATTGGCATTGCTCTTGATGCTCCAGTTTTTGCGCAATCTTCTTATTCTTTTCAGAATACTGAACGCGGCATGTTTTTTAATGCTGCCCGCGTTCTTCTTGGAATACACATCGTTTCTCAAGGCGTCACAACATGCATTAGACGCACCCTCGCAAACGCCAAAGCTAGCGAAAAGGACCTTAACGTACCGGCAATCACTAAAACCGACACCGAGGCCATTGCTGGCGCAGAACCTCCCACTCGGACTGGTTCTGGCATTGCTGAAGGATCTCAGCCTTCGCATGCACACGCTAGTACTGATGGCCGAACTCCTGGCCAACCGCCCTCGTATCGCGAAACTAAACAGCGCGAATCGAGTAGCAAAAAGAAAAGGAAGCAGGCCAACCAAGTTCGGAGCCAGCAACCACTTTGGGCTGCTGTTGCTAGTACAAAAGTCACTTTCGTTAAGGAAATGGAACAGCGAGATGCGGCTGATGATGCACGAGATGCCGCAATCATGAATAATAACACAAGCAACACTTTTGTAAGCGTCACTAACACCACCAATCGCATCTGGATATGCGAAGTCCGCGACACCGAGATCCTTTTCACCATCGAGCTCTGTCCTGAGGCAGCCGCAGAACTTGCGGATGACAAGGACGAGTCGCCATCTCTCACCACCGCGATTGATCGATCGAAGCCCTTCTACATTCGTGTAAATGGAGCTGCTTGGAGTTCTACCCGGATTTTAGAGGCCGATGATGAGGAGAAGGGAGGTCTCCGTTATGACGGCGAAATTTTTGGTCTGGCCCCGCTTAGCAGTTACCACTGTGAAGTAGTCAGCATGGCATCGCAGCGGATCATCTGCTCAGTCAGCCTCATCACCCAGCCTGCGCCGTCAGCCGAACAGGCTGCTGCAGTGCCCGCACAACCTCAGCACCAAGCACTTCGACCATCATCGCCGATCACAACTCTCAAACAGTCGATTCAATCCGCCGAAGCCAAGCTCAATGAAGCCAGGAATCGTTCGAAGAGGACCAAGAGAGACCAGCGAGCCGCTCATGCCGATATTCGGAAGGAGATCAATTCTTTGCGTTCGAAGCTGGAATCCTCGACCGGTGCAGATGACAAGCAGGACCGTCGTCTCAATCAGATCAAGCAGCACAAGAACCAGGCAGAGGAGGCCACCAAGGATTACCAAGCTCAAATTGAGGCCCTTGGAGAAATCCCTGCAGACGAGCTGGCTGAGTCGCAGGTCAAGCGCCGTGCCTACCAATCCGCTTCTGACGCCGTAAAGGCCGCCCAGCGAGAGCTTGACAATGCTAGGGCCGACCAGGAGCGCGAGAAGGATGCCTTGAAATCTGATTTGGCCGCCGTAAGGACAAAGAAGGAGAAGCTTTCAGCTCGAATTGCCCAGCGCGCACAGGAATTGGAAGAAGCCAAGTCTCAGCATGCAGCCGATCTGACTGCAAGGCAGAGGCGGGACTTTGAACGAGCTCGCGAGCTGCAAGACCGAGAGAACGCAGAGAATGGGCTGAAATTCCATATCGCCGCCATGGAACAAGAACAGGCAACTTTCGCTCAGAAAACTCAGGAAGCCTACCACCAAGCCTTGGCTCTTTCGAATTGGTCCGCTTCTTCAGGCTATCCAGGCTACTCTTCACCTCCAACTCCAGAAAACGCGAACGGTCAAGTCAGTCCTCAAGCAAACGGTTTCCCGCCAACGACAACCTTCGGTCCACAACCTTTCAGCTCACCTTTCAACCCTGCAGCTGTTCCCCACGGCACCCAACCACCTCGTGGCCGCAGCTCCTCCATGCTAAGCCAATACTCCGGTTTCACAGATAATGCTGAAGACTACCCTCCGTCCCAGCAGCATCAACACACCTGGCCCATGTCAGGTCCTACGACCGCCGGCGCAGCACTAGAAGATCGAAACAATAGCGACGGAGGTTCGGGCAGTGGAAGTGGAAGTGCGAGTCTCGTGAATGGTGCGACTCTGCTTACGGAGAATGGATCTAATAGTCCAAGACCTGAAGCTAAGCCTTTCATTCCTGGAGCTCCTTCCAACAACGTCAATAATAACGTGGGAACGATTGGTCCACCTGGGAAGAAGGTTCCTCAGAGTCCGACTTCGACATCTTCTGGTGCGATGAATGGTAGATAGTGTTAGCTATTTCGCAAACCATGTGGCTTGTGATGTGTTCAAAGACAGGAATTTTCATGTTTCACCTTCACCTGTGCCTTTCAAATGGACGAGCCTCAAGCATGGCAGTAAGGAAATGGAAAGACTTGAGATGCGCACGTGGTTGTACAAGTACAGCTACCTCTCTTGCATTTCTACCTCATCCTTATCTATCCTGAAAGTGATTCCAATTCGATTCGTTAAAAACAGCTCAGCTATGCTCTGCTCGTGTGACGGGGTATGATGAGTACGCTGATGGTTCAAAAACAGTATACAGATTTAGCAAATGTGCTCTGGCAGGAGAGCGTTTGTGTCAATTTAGCTGGTGACAGTAACAGCACCAGGCCGGGTAAATGTCGATTCGTTTCGCAATACTTTGGGCTTGATCCGCATTCAGACTGCGCTGACCGGCCGTATCGGCAATGATGCCGCCTAGTGCACCATGACATCCGGCGCCTGCTGGTGCTGGTGCTGAGCAGTTGGGTGCTTGTCGGTGCCGTTGCTCGCGCCTGTAAAGAGAGATTAGCAGGTTGTCTCCAGAGTTTGCCTTACGTTGATGCTTACCATTCTCAGCTGGAGCCTCATCCATCTCCATGTCGTCACCTTCACCCTCTTCGCCCTCCTCCTCTTCCTCCTCATCCTCACCATCACTCTCGGCCTCGAGATCCTCACTGCCGGCGTTCGACTCCTCATCATCATCCTTGCCATTCGTCTCGACACCCTCCATATCCGCATCCTCGCCAGCGGGCTTAGCCGTAGCGAGCTCTTCTCCCTCAGCAACCTCCGCAAGCTCAGCTTCCTCCTCCTCAACCTCCTCTGCACCGTACTGTGCTTCGTCATCCTCCTGATTGTCCACATCTGGCTGCTCTGGAGGGAACTCGCTTGGCGCGCTCTCATCAGAATCCCACTTAATCTGGAATCGTGTGACCCTAGGCTTGTCTGCGAGAATGTTGCGACGAATCTTGTCCATGTCTGGCTTGGCGGGTGGCTCTTCGTTCATTGACTGATCCATGTACTCGTTGTTGACATAGTAGCCCACGCGCACGAATTCGCGGTCATCGTAAGAGCAGCTGAGCAGAATGACGGTCACGCCGAGGATGTCCGTGGCTGGGATACGAGAGGTGTTTGGTGGGTCTGCTTCGAAGACGAATTTGTTGACGCCGACGGGGATTGGACCGACGAGGAGAGAGTCGAGTTCTTGGTCGTGTTCTGAGCTACGCGTGACTGTTAGCTGTGTTACGTGCGATATATTGTTCTATGTGTAGCTGTCTTACGATGTGGCAGAGCCGACGTAGGTCAGCTTCCACTCGAGATCCTTGGCTAATGGCTCGAGGCATTCGAAGGTGATTTCGAATTCGTATGGAGCGTTGAAGGGCGCTGGGTTGTTGCGCACGCTTACGTTCAGTATCGACACGGTCGCCATATTGTGTGATTGTGCTGTTGATTGTGCTGTGGTAGTAGTGGGGCTGCTTGGATGTGTTTCTGATGGTTATGATCGCTGGATTGAAGATTGTTGCGATGCTTGCTGTGGTGTATGAGGAAGAAAGAGGATACAGATTGCGGCGCTTGAAGAGTTCGGCGTTTGTGAAGTAAACAACCAAGGGTTGGAAGAAAGTACGTTGGTGGCACGAGAAGACGCGCCAGGCAAGCGCGACGTGAAAGTGGCAGGGTCCACACTCAGCACCAAAAGTCGCGGCCTGCAACACCCTTGGCGCTGACGTGGTGTTTCATGCCATTCCAGTGCGATCTTTCTTGATATTGTATTGACATATGGATGAATGAGAAATATACCAACAACATACCAGCAGACTGATGGTGAAAACCCATAGCGATGATTGAGCGTTGAACTGGCTTCTCGAAAACTGCCACCATGGCTCACCTAATTCGAGGCAAGCAAGCAGGTATCCAAAACGATCTCAGCGCAGGCATATCACCGGAACTCTTTGCGATTGATGATCTCGCCCGATTCGGAGTCAATTCGCAAATATCATGTCTTGCCTACGATCCGGTGCAGTCGCTGCTTGCTGTTGGAACGAAAAGCTCTCAATTTGGACCAGGACAGATCTATATCTTCGGCAAGGGAAGAATAGCAGTAACGCTGCCCACTCCACCTCGAGGAGCCAGCATCCAGACATTGCAATTCTGCGCAGAAAAGCTGGTTGCCCTCGACTCCAAGCATGATATCTCGGTTTACTCGATTGAATTAAAAAGACTCATCGCTTCCTACTCTCCTCCAGGATCGGTGACTGTGCTCTGCACCGACCCTATGCTTGATTATGCATTCTTGGGCATGCAGAATGGAGAAGTACTTGCTTTTGACATGGACCGTGAGGCGCCGGCGCCTTTCAAGATAGGTAACATTTGGCAAGAAATCGACCCGCGAGCCAGGATAGCCACTGTTGTCTCGCTGCAACTCCACCCTCGGGACATTGGCACTCTGCTTATCGGCTATAAACAAGGAGCTGTCATTTACAGCTTCAAGCTGAACAAAGCTCTGAGGCACTTCAATTATGAGGTTCCACGAGGCGCACCTGGCGGCGAAGGCGATCCCGCATCGATGAATGTAGTCAGACGGCCGCTTTTGACCCATGCAGTCTGGCATCCAACGGGAACATTCATCGTGACAGGCCATGAGGACAGCTCGCTTGTATTCTGGGATACCATCAAGGATGGCCGAATGCTTATGGCTAGGACTTTGACAGACACCAATGTGGCTACTCCTGGTGCACCGTCCGGCAACATGGGTCAAGGTCGTGGCACTATGGCAGTGAAGGAACCACTTTTCCGGATGTCATGGTGTGCCAACGGACAGGATCCAGAAGACACTATGATCTTGATCGCTGGTGGTCAATCGACCCAATCGCCCACCAAAGGCTTGACACTATTTGAAATGGGCAGAACGCCGGTGTATGCCACGAGCGCCTGGGATACGCTCATAAACTACTTCGACTCACCCAAACGTCAGCGCATATTGCCAACCCCTCCCGGCGCTGAAGTTATCGACTTCTGTTTGATACCACGAACCACGCCACATTTTGCAGGCGCTCATGATCCCATTGCAATTCTTGCTGTTCTTTCGTCTGGCGAGCTATTGACGCTGTCGTTCCCGTCCGGCATGCCTATCAACCCTACGAACCAATTGCACGTTTCTCTCACATTCGTACATCCGTTCGTACAGTCTCTCAATACTGCTATCGTGGGCCGCGAAAAGTGGCTCGGTCTGCAGGAGCGCCGGCAACAAGGTCCTCTCTTCCTTCAAGGCGGCACTGAAATGCCGGGCCAGCTTCGAAGATATGAAAACCGCAGCCTAGCAATAATGACCCATGCCGATGGTACTGTCCGAATTTTCGATCCTGGGTACGGGGATGAGATCGAAAATGAGAAAGTCCTGCATGTGGATGTAGCAAGAGCTGTCGGCCACTGGGACAATGTCTACGTGACGGCGACCTCATTTGCGGGTGCGAGTAGCGAGCTGGCCATTGGTCTGAGAAGTGGCGAGGTGGTCATCTATCGTTGGAATGTCAACCGTAATGTTGGCAAAGAACCACCAGCACCTCGACCAGCTCAGCCTGGCCAGCTCATCAGCGTTGTTGATCGGATGGACCCATCTTTGAGCGAAGGCTTAGGTCCCTTCACTGTGCTTGATCAGAAAGATGGACCCGCGACTGCTGTCTGTATGAGCGAGATTGGCTTCGCAGCTGCAGCATTCGAAGGCGGCAGCGTTGTGCTGATTGATCTTCGCGGACCTGCTATCATTCTGAACACATCCGTGCAAGAGTTTGCGAAGGCTTCACGAGGCGGCAGCATCCGCAGGCGTGCTAGTAGCGCCGCTAACCAGCAGGAATGGGCTACCAAGCTCGAATTCAGCATCATGGATCTCGAAGGCGACAACTACAGCTCGATATGCCTACACGTAGGCACGAACTTGGGCAAGCTTGCCACTTTCAAGATCCTGCCAGACCCAAGCGGACGGTACAGCGCGCAGTATGCTGGCCATGTTTCGCTTGGTGATACAAGAGTCACGTACATTGCACCTATCAACGCCAACAGTGGCACTCCAGCAACAGCTACGCAATCCACAATGGGCAGCCTTCGCAATGGTCTACGAGTCAATGGTGCTCTAGTCGCTGTGACTCCTACTAGTGCCCATATCTTTCGACCTGCAACAGCTAAAGGAGCTCATAAGAGCTTCGACAGCTATTTCTGTGACAGTGCTGGCATTGTCCGATTCAAAGACCAAGGTCATGCCTTGGTCGGCCTCTTTGGTGATGGCAAAGCACGTCTCTTCGCCATTCCTTCGCTCAAAGAGATCAACACCCTAGACCTCACAAACATGAACAACACAGGCACGGGTCTGGATGTGAGGCGTTTCGGAAATGCCGTCATTACCTACACAGGCAATATTATGGCCTTCACAGGTCCATCGGAGATTGCTCTCATCACAATTTGGGGTACCGGCGAGCCTCTGTCGCGCAGACAGGACCGCCTGTTCAACCCTGATCGCCTAATCCCTCCACGACCCACCATCTCCACGGTTCAATGGGTCACAGGTACCCAATACATCACGCCCTCAGATATGGACATCCTCATCGGCGGGCCCGATAGGCCACCTAGCAAGCGCATGGTGGCACAGGCGAGAGCAGAAGAAGAACAAAGACGTCAAGCTGGACGAGCGAATGCCAGCGCTTCTACCAGAGGTGCTGTCGGACAACAAGACGAAGGGTACTGGGCGTACATGCAACGTCAGATCCAAGAGCGTACGGAGAAACTGGGATTGGTTGGCGATCAAATGGATCAATTGGAGCAGAATAGCAGTAATTGGTTGAATGATGTCAACAAGTTTGTTGGCAGGCAGAAGAGGAATGCTGCGGGTGGTAGTAAGTCACATCTCGTTTCATCATATCGTATTGATCTAGCTGACACCTTGGCATTGCAGTCATAAAAGCACGATTCGGTTTGTGATGCGCGCATAACACACGGCACGGATCAATGGTGGTCCGCCACTGGCGATAAGATTACTCAGAGGATACGAAGATATGCGAACTTCGTCACTGTGTGAGGTGTTGTCACGATCTATCTCAATCTACTGTATTCCCGGATGCCTGGGCAACAAAATCACCCATCGAACGAAAACCCATGCTCTTTCCTCATTCCCTCCAACAGATCCATCCTCTTCTCCTCTCTCATTCGTTTCGCGGTAACCCGTTCGGGGTAGTTCCTCATAAACATGTTTGTGAAATGTGTTCCTAACGGATCGTCAACCATAACCTTCTATCTTTCGTGCGAGTGACTTACCATAATGCACCTCTTCACCCTCCTCCGCTTTTCCTTGCTCACTAAATTCCGGAAGCCTCTTACAAACCGCATTGAAATTCGGTTCATGGAAATACGCAAAAGCAAACCTCTCTCTCGTGTTCAAACCGACTTTATGTGGTGTAGAAGGTAAATAAGAATTCGTCATGAATTGTAACATGTCGCCTGGAAAGACCTATTCACAATCAGCATCAGGCCCGCAATACTTACCGTAAACACATCCTCCACCGGATTCACATAGACCCATTTACTATCATCCTCATGCAAACCAGCAGCACTATTTTTCCAATTCTCATACTTCTCCCCTTCGATCGGCGGTCTTACAAAAAGTCCTCCAACTTCGTCTTGTGCTGCGATAACGAGTAATTCGTAATCTGTATGGCTGCCGATTCCTCTGCCTTCTTTACCTTTGCCGTTTGTGGCGTTTGTAGCTGGGAAGCGGAGAACGCGCATATGATGCCATCCGTCGCTGGTTAGGTTTAATAATGCGTAGGGGTTGGAGAGGTTTAGGCCTAGGGCTGTGAGGTGGAGGAGTTTGTGGCCGATGGAGGATTTGTAGGTCATTAGAGCACTAATGGCGGATGCGTAGGAGGTTGAGGGCCAGGGACACGGACCGTGGCAGGGCCATTTTGATTTGACTCGTGGGTCGGAGAGGGGCAGGTCTTTTGTTACGGTGAAGATTTCGGAGTAGTCTGCTATTCCGTCTGTGATTTCTTCGCCGCTTCTGTGGGGAGAGAGTCAGTGGAGGTGGAGATGGGAGATGTGGTTCTGTGAGCTTACGCTATGTAGCCGGCGAAGGATTGTGAGTCAACGCATTTTGCTTTCTTCTCATGTGGGAGAGCGAAGAAGGCTTTGCTTTGCTTGATCGCGTCCGAGAGGACTTGGAGACCCGGTGGGAATTGGATCTGGAGGATTCCTGTGATGGTCTCAGTGAGCAAGTTGTACTGCAGATCAAGACGTGATAGTGAGATTAGTACCATCTTTGCGCCAGGCTGCGACTAGCTCTTTACCCAGAGCACCTGTGTGATCATCAGTCAAGACCACGTTGATATTTGTTGTTCTGCCTCACGATCTGAATCACTTCCAGTCACTTCATCTGGTAACGCAAATGTTTGCAGCTCTCTGATACGGGCGGGATGATTTGGTGGAAGAGTACTCGCAGCCTTGCTCACGCTAAAGGCTGGCCGTTCCGCTCTCCAAGGAGGAAGGTCGCTTGTGAAGTGGGTCTTCGAAGAGCCAAGCGGGAAAGGTGGCGGAGGACTCTGTGTGAAGCTGTGCTCTGTAAGCGATGCCTTTTTGCCGCCCGCTGTGGCCGCGGTCAAAGCACGGCACGTCTGGCGTCCGAGGCTGCGACAGGTTTGTTGTTGGGCTAGCGAGCAACGGTCTAGAGGAGTAGTCATTATCATGGCTGCTGAAGAATGATATGTGTATGAAAAGTAATCGGACTATTGCCTGGGCTGCTGAGGATGAAAAGCTCAATTGCTGCTCGATCCATTGATACAACTTTATACCATCCAGATGTCAAGGTTGTGCACGTCTTTCGACATCACTCTGCTGCTATGAGCCTGTTTTGTGACACGAGCCTGCTCGTGTCACTTCCCTTGGCGATGCCAGCTGCAGTTGCTTCTTGCCTGAAAGCACTTGCATAAGGAAGTAAGTATGCAGCGATCTTGCTCCATACTGCTGCTATGATGGGCCTGCAAGCTCGCGATGTGGTAGATTCCGTTTAGACGCAGTATTCTTCCATTACTGGCACCAATAATTGTCGGCAACGAAGCCACGGTCCGCGGTAAGTAGCCAATATCCTGTGGTCTTCGCTGGCGGTATGAGACGTACGGTGTGGTAGGCTCGGCTCACTTGAAATAGGTGGAACTTCGCAGAAGTAATGACTGCGGCCGCGATGCTGTGACTAAAACAGCTAAATCGTATAATTGCTCGGCGTCGTCAGCAATTTACTCAGCAGTACTCGAGCATAGATTGAGTTTAGGTTGGCTCGCGATTCTTCGGCAAGGTGCGGTGAGCACATCCCTGGGCAGACGTGCATAAAAGTCGCTCGTGGCTGGCCTATAGTAAGCAGTAAAAGCTCCAGTGCTTATGTAAAAGATGAATAGGTCGAAGATCTCCTGATCAAGTATTCGGAAGTCCGCAGCGACACAAAAATGCCCTAGATGAACCCTTGGCCCAATAGAGTAACGTAGGAGTGCTGCGCTGCTGCAATGGCCTTTGATCAAAATTGCCCGCCAGCTCCGAAAGAGGGTCTTTGTGTCTGGGAATCGTGGTAATGTTCAAGAAGGCTTCTACTTAGCTAAACTTGCCGTAAGAATGATGTCCTCAACGAAAGATGGAAAGGTATGGCGGCGATCCGCAGTGCCATGGGCCGGGCCTCGCCCAACTTTCCAGTGATCAGATCTCCCTGAACCCATGCCACCTATACCTTCTTCAGGTGTGCAACGGGGACTATATCCATCATTCCGTCCGTTCCGTGCGGCCTCGCTCAGCCTGAAGTCTGTTGCTTTGAGAACAACAGCCGACTATCGCGAGTCGAAAAAGTTCGCTTTCCCATGGTGGCTCCTGGAGACTCTATGGCGACACCACACGAAGCATGTGGTGATAGCAAATACCGGGGCGAGGTTCCATTGAGCAAGAGCGGACCCGGGCTAGCAAGAGTGGCGCCTACAACGTCCTCGCAAATAGTGCTCACCGGCCAAAGTCAACTTCGACGACCCATGGCCAGAGACGCATGAACTCGCGAGGTAAGTTGAGGCGAAGGGTTCTCATGGTCTTACATCAACCGGCAAAGATGAGTAGCTTCACTCGTACATTCGGCATCAGCGCCGGTGCTTCGGCTCGAAAGCATTTTAGCCTCAACCATCTTGCTCATGTACAGTCGAAGTCCCAGCACGCCAAGAGGCAATCTTGCCTAACATGCTTCCAAAGCAGTGATTGCGACCGGCATCTTGGACCTCGATGGATTCTTAGATTAGCCACCTATGTCAATGCTACATTGACAGCTTTCAAAATGTCATCAACACTTGTCGAAGGACCACCAGGGACCAGATCACGCCAGACCTTCTCGTCCACCATCTTCGCCGGCTCAAGTGTGCTCCAATTTGGGCTCTGCTCGGTCCGAAGCCACTTGAAGTCATCTACCTTGTACCATTGATTGTCAATATCCTTGTCGCTCTCGAGCATGTACGCCTTAGGAAGAGGAGTGAAGCGGATGCTTGAGCAATTCTCGATGATGGGTCGAGATGAGGTCAGGAGATAGACATCGCAATTCGAAGAATCATGCATGCGGAACTGTCGGCTGGCAACGAGAATGACAGAATCCTTGACGTTCGTAATATGTGCTGCTCCACTTACGTGCCCTCCAATGACGAGGGAAGAAGTGATGTTCTTGAGCATAAGCTGGGCGAAGGGCTTGTTCGCAGCAGGCTGCGACAAGTCGACGATGCATCGTTCCAGGTTTGAGACAGTGCCAGAGCTGGTGGCGTGACTTGCCGAAGTTGGGAGAACTATGTGAATATTCTCGTGGTTGTTGATGGAAACAGCGTTGCTATCGGAGAAGGAAGGTTGCCGGAACCTGGTTGTATCGACGGGAAGATTGACGCTCTTTGAGCGATCCATGTCTTCGACGGCATTTCTTGCCTCCGTCAAGCTTTCAGCCTGCTCATCCTTCGGAGCCGCAAGTTCGGCTGGAGTAGTCGGCAGGCTGGACGCGTTCGAAACATCTGAAACATATCCTGATATCTGTCGTCGTTTCTGATCTGCCAGCTCAGCAGCATCATTCAGGCTGATGGCAGATTCATTCTTGCCCGCGGAGAATAAAGGACCAGACTTCGACTTGAACGAAAACTTCGGTTTTGGAGCATATGATGCTCTCACTTCCTGTAATTTGCTGTTCAGAGCTTTGATGGCTTCTCCATAGGTACGCTGATCGTAAGCTGGGATATACGAGGAGGCGTCCTGGACTTCGTTTGACAGCCTCGCGATGCCGGAAAGACAGTGCTCAATCGCATCTGCTCTTTCGCCTCCGGTAGTGCTGTGCTGGCCGATGCGGGCCATCTGCTCTTGTAAGTCTTTTCTTGATCAGCATGGCAGTATGCGTAAGCCATAGCTTTCACTGCTGACCTGTGACCTCGTGCTGGAAATAACGGAAGAACTTCTCGCTTGGACTGAGCTGCACAGCTGGCGCAGCCTGCTCGTCTGATACTGCCGCTGCTGCTGTCGCCATCGTGTCTGTGTCACGCGAGGCCTCGTCAGGACTTCAAGCAGGGTGCTTGCAAAGGTGGAGGAGCTAAAGGGACGCGTCTTTCGAAAGGCTCATACTTTGCCACACGTCACTTGCGTCTCCAAACAGGAAATCACGGTCTCATTGACTGGATCAGATGGTGTTGAGGAAATGTTTCGTCGTTGTTGCTTCCTGATTTCGAGGTTGTACCCCGCTTCCAAAATGCAGCCTGAGGCAGGACTGACAGGGGTGTACACGTCCATCCAAGCCGCGTCTTGACCCTATCCGTAGTACCTACCCTTGCTTGGTCACGTTATTCCCTCGTTCCTCGGTCATATAACTACCCGCGCAGCGACGGGTAGAGCCACCTGAGGAACGAGGGTTGGCTCGGACCAAGCATCGGGTGGGTACTACAGATACGCAATACTCGTCAAGGTCACTGATCATCTCTTTGCGCCATAGCACAAGGGCAGCTGATTGAGATGCTCCGCGGTGTTGGTATCGGCCTTGATCGGAAGTCTCAGAAGTCTCGGCACTTTGCTGAATGATACGCGATGTCTTCCTTCAGGAAAACTGACAGAGCCTAGGTAGCTACTTGAAATACCCCGTCAACTCATTGAGTATCCGGCGGAAAGTACACATGAGCTATGCTTCTACTCACAGAATCTTCCTTACTGACCTCCAGGTACAATAGCCCACGTCTCAATCTCGTACAGCCCGCCTGGCAACGCCAATCTCTCCACGGGCAACATGGCGCTGGCGGGTCGATGCTCGCTACCCAACCATTCAATAAACACCTTCGCTGGATTTTGATTCTCGTAGTCGAAGCCTACGACGTGGTGTGTGACCTTGAAGATATCCCTCTTCGCAGCTCCAGCGGCCTTCAAGCAGTTCTCCAAGTTCTGCAATGCCATTCGGACCTGATCTTCGAACCCTGAAGGAGGTGGGCTGACACCATCAAGAGCTATGGCGAGCTGGCCAGTAATTGCTACAAGCTTGTCGCCTGGTCGAAATGTGAAAGTGTTGACTTGGGAGAATTGTGGCTGAGGAGGAGGGACGTTTGGTGGATGAGGGATGGTTTGGTGAGACATATTGGAAGGGTTTGGGCGTGTCTTGGGATAGTCAGCTGCCCTTATATTCCGAAATTCATTCAAGGTGAGCTGTCACACACGAGTTTGAGCCGTGCTTTTGTGACCATTGATCTCCTCACATCAACACTTACGTCACGCAGATCCATGAAACTTTAATTCAAGAGTCCATAACTTCGCACAGAAGGCAATACCAAAGGCTCTTTGGGATTGTGATTACAGACGTTGCAGCTACGGTAGGACTGATGGGAAGATTTGACTTGGTCAAGCTGAGCACTCAGACCTCAAATATCTGGAAAAATCTTGACATGCCTACATGAAGCTCAGAACTCGGCCTGAAGGCTGAGAACAAGAAAGACATACTGAAAACCTTTGGCAGAATAACGGCGAGGTCTGTCTCATCGAGAACAGATGGGTTCTGACATTAGCCTCGCCTCATCGCTTTTCACTCCTGGACTCGTCAACATCGGTTTGCCTTTGAACCCGATCCGTACTCACCTCCTGCTCAGCCTCATAGCTTCTCGAATCCTGCTTGGCGTACTCTGTCCCGATCTCGGTGGCCCTGGAGGTCCGCTGACAGCACTCCTCCTGTAGATCCGGTAGCTGGTATGGTCATTGGCAATTCGGGTCAGCCAAGTTCGGATCTCATGGTTGTATCTGGGATCATGATTTCCTGGAGGGCGAAGGCGATGTCGCGTGCTTCTGCAATTTTTTGGCACGAGCCGAGGTGATGTGCCGGGTGTTGGAGGCGTGATAATGATGATTGGTATGTCAGGTTCTGGCTCCTGCTGTGTAGAAGCTTGGACATACCGCGATCTTGGAGACAGTGGCGGAGTATCTTCTCGGGAGCTGAGGCGCTGAGGTATGTATGGGTTGATGCTCATGTTACTTCGCCTTCCTCGCGACATAGTGTGAGTTGTGCTTGACCTATTCAACAGCTTCTTTGACTCGATGTGAGCAGAAGAAAGAGAAGCAAACAGAGCCGTTATAAGTCGCTCGGAGGTTGCAGGCACTCGAAAGACTCTACAGCGACTCCGGCATTCTAGTATACTCGATACTTGACTGACGCACAAAGGAAGGAAGACAAGGAACAATATAGATGGCTTCACCTCGTCCCCTTTCCAAGACATCTGCTATTGACGTTACATTTCCCTAGATGCAGAATGAGTCTAGCTAAACTAGAACGTGAATGAGGATCATGTACCTAAAGCTTTGAATTTCATGACAGTGCTCTGCGGACGCGCCTTCCTTCGCTGAAGGCTTTCTCAATCATCTTGCAGCAGCTAGTGGAAACGGCGAATTTGTAGACGTTGAATTTCAATGCTCTGGACCACCGGCACGAGGGCATCAATTACAAAACTGCAGAATACGCCTGCTAGGAAGACTGCGCTCGCGACCAGGACCGAGGTCAGAGATCTCATCGAAGACGGACATGTCGTTTCACGAATTTTCACGCCCGCCACCACCAGAGTCGCCGGGCCAGTCTGGCATGACACAGCCTGCTTCGGCGCTCTATCAGCGTGAGAAGACGACTAAAGAGAGTTTGTACGACGATCAGGACAACGCGCTTCCACCTGACTGGATAAGAACCACGGAGACTCAGACGTGGACGTCATATACCAACCCACGAACCGGTCAACAGCAGAGATGGAGCCCGTGTCTGTACGCACCACGTACACCTCGCACCATGTATCATCCTGCTGCCCCTCTCACTACAACCCATACGCCTGATACTGTGCATTTTCCGCCATTGTTCCGGTCTCAACAAACACCCGACACCGTCAGAAGCTCAGCGCCTCGTCAGGAATATGCCGAACCTCGCGCCTCGAAAGCGTCGCAGATTTCTTTCACATCTGGTGAGGACTTTAAGCGCTCTTCTCATCTGACTCGTGGGTTTGGAGACTTGGAGACACTTCACGTCTCGCCAAGGTCAGATGATACCTGGAACGCCAACGTCGAGCCAGCTGCGGCACCATCCTATCTTGGCTTCGACTTCGCCCAAACTGCTGCTGAGTGGCCACCAGTCTCGATGCCAGAGGCTCCTCGAGCTCGCGTTAAGATCGTCCCGCGGGAGTCAATATCTTCAAGGAAGCGGCCGTTTGAGGAGTATAGTGCTGGTGACGAGAAAGAGGAGGCGGAGCTGCCGACCAAGAAGTCGTTGCGGAAGCAGTGAGGAGGGGTGCGTGTGGCATTCATGAGGTGGAAGGTATGCTTTGCTCACAGAAGTTCAGGATGGTGGCACGGGACTGACCTGAACGAGGATGCAGCCCTCTGCGAGACCATACAGCCTCAATGGCGTTCAATGAATCTCGTGAAAGCGGGCCACTGGAAGATTTTAGAGGAGCGATGGATATGTCAAGGGAAGCCTGTTGCTGCAGGATGAGAGGACGAGTGTCGTCTTCAACGGCTCTGCACTTTCGCCGTCAAGTAGTGCATCTTTGACCGCAATTGCAATGACAACACGCTCCGCCAATTGCTATTACATCTTCTCCTTTACTGACCTCCAAACATCCAAGCAAAAGCCTCCTCTTTATCCTTTCTTAGTTTCTCCGCTTGATTGAGCTGCGGAAAGATCACATCGAACCCGTGTGGCACGCCAGGATATACATCCAGCTTTACATCGACTCCTGCCTTCTGCAGCTCTCGCGCGTACAGCAATCCGTCGTCTCGCAATGGATCGAGCCCACAAACAAGGACCTGCGTTTTCGGCAGGTCTTGATGGCCAGTCTCCCAGTTCAAAACCGAGTATAAACCTGAAGAGGTGTCTGGGTCATAACATTTCCGCATGAACGCCAAAGACTCCGCGTTCAGCATCCCTGGAGCGTTGGCATTCTGAGTATGTGCTGTGTATTCGTGTGCAAGATCTTTGGGAACAGAGTCCTGAGATGCTGTGACTGGGTAAGAAAGGCTGATTCCAGTAATAGGCGGAGAGAGCTTCTCATCTCTAGCGAGATGGGACATGACGGCTGCGATGTTGCCACCTGCTGAAGAGCCGCCAACGATGAAGCCTTTGTATGGGTCGGCGCCAAGAGTCGCGGCGTTCGAGAGAGCCTGAGAGTGTCAGTCGAGCGGAACGTGAGATTATGCGAGCGTAGCCTTACCCATTTCAGAGCATCCCAAGAGTCGTGGATCAATTGGGGAAACTTATGCTCAGGAGCCATGCGGTAGTTGACGCTGACAACGATGGCATTGTAGGTCTTGGCCAAGTGACATGCAGATGTGACTTCTTGACGAGGGAATCCAACTCTGGCATAGCATTCAGTGACAATCACGCGGATATCTCCGATGTGCTTACATGAAGCCTCCTCCATGGTAGAGAACGACCAGAGGGCCCGGGCTGGCAGGCTGAACGCTTGGCTTATACAATGCGGCTGGAAGTGATGTACCGTCCCGAAATGGTATGTCAATGGTGTCCTCACTGACACCGGAGCGATCTACCATTGTTTGGTATGGCATGCCAAGCTGCATCTGCTCCATTGCTGGCCGCATAGCTGTGATCTGTGCTGGGTCGCTTATGGGTGGCATATTGACATTTTGAGACTCGACAATCTATATCAGGTCAGCGTACTGATTTTGACACATGATGGCGATCGATATACCTTCTTGAACTCTGGGTCGATCTCAGAGAGGCTTGGCCACTGTGAAGAATCCATGATGGTTGCCTTGGTCTCGTGCTGGAAGTGAGGGCATGGAACGCTAGGAAAGCAGGATTGACAAGTTCTCTTATACCCCAAATACGTCGGCCACCATCTGACCGAGAGCAGTTATGCTCGACTCCGAAGCGGAAAGCACAGTTGCCTTCAAGTGGACTTCCGGGAATAGATGATGCCGATCTTGATCAAGTCAGAGCTGAAGCTGCATGTGCCGAATGCTTGAAACAAACAAGAATTTGAGTTGGTCCTACAGCAGAAGCCATCACAGCACGTTTCACATAGCAGTCTTCGACGAAGGATTCACTTTCCCAGTTGTGAAGTCACTGAGGACTTATTCGCGGCCGAATCATTTCGCTCCCGGTGATGTTAGGCGTGCGACTTCTGCGATCGACTTCGCTGTCCTCATCTTCGTAAGTGCAAGAGCATGCAAGAAGGGCTGCTCCAAGGGGAATGCCGTATTTGCCTTGTGAGGGTGTATCAATCTTACGCGTCTCGCATTGATGTTGTTATTGCTTGTTCTGCCACTGCCAAGCATTTCCGAAAAGTGGGTCCCTTCACTTGCCCTCAGATCCCGGACCACCTTTCACAAGCTTATCTGTGTTCTCTCTCTTCCACTGGCTCGCACACTATTACTACTGACGCCGCGTGATACAGCTTGTCGAGTTGCCGAGAAAGTCGCGCGGATCTGCTCAGCCGGAATAAAGGTATAGAGCTCTTTGACACAAAGCCGCTCAAGCTAGAACGCAGTTTGGCATCATATCGAGCTCAAGAGTTGGCATGCACGTCTCCGCCCACTTCAAACTCTCTTACACCTCTATGCTTAGCAAGCGGTGATACTCATTTCTTTTACATTCATGTCTACTAATCGATAGCCTGTATTGAATACGATGGATCACATACCATCGCCGCATCCTTCCAGAGCGGAGACTGTTGGCTCTCCCGCAAGAACGACATTCTTTGAACCGGGCCATCAAATCTACGACCCTTCAGAAATCGGATCGCGAGACGACCATGACGATAATGAATCGCGAACCGAGCGCAACGACGATGACGCTTCGTCGCAACATATTATGGTGCAAGAGCCGCGGCAGCGACCGAGCATGCCTTCTAAGAGGAACACGTTCAAAGGGTCGAATAGGCAGATTCACGAAGCGCTACGGATGCAGCAAGCGCGAGCGGAACAAGAAATGCTGCTAGGTGATCACGAAGAGGCGGACGATGACGGCTGCTATCCTCCAAGAAAGAACGACGATCCTAGAATACCGAATCCGCACGCTCATTTGCCAGTATACACTACGATACATAAAATAAAAAGATTGGTAGAAGCCAGTATAGGTGCGGAATAATCTTTGGACATCATGGCAAGATAGATACTGATATTGCGAGCAGACGATCCATACAGTCCTGATCAGCTTAAGAGCCCGCGCATGAATGTTGCGGTTGTGCGACCCTTGGTTGACCATCTGTACGATCCGGACGATGTCTCTATCATATTCTGCTTATTGGTCAATCGCGTGCAGTTCCTACGCGAGCAGTCGTATCAGGCACATCACCAGACCGTGAACATTACGAGAGCGCATTTGTGCGAACTAGTGGCAGCACGAATATTGCGCCGATTCGATGAAGATCATGAAGGACGACTTGGACTCCTTACACTGGCCAACGTCCTCGTGGCTGGCTTCGAACCTTTCCAGAATGCACCATTTGAGATCGCAAAGCAGCACCGAACGGAACTTCACTGGACGATTCGATGGCATTTGGCGCGTCCAGAATTTCAGCGCATGCTGACTGCGTTAGAGGTTGCCATCGTGTCAGAAGCCAAAGCTTTCTTGAGTGCGTCTGCCTGCCAAAAGATCGTTGAGAACGTCTATCAAGGGCGCATTATCTACACTCCGACGTCCTTCATCGATATTCTTCCCGATCACTACAAGAATCGCGGAATTACGCTTTACGATCCCAGGAAGGCACCAATTCTCAATCAATATCGCTTGATTGTGCCGCGCACTAGGAACATAATCGAAGCCGTCCAATTCGTTGTTCTATTGGTACTGTACATCTGGACTATGGTCAGCAAAGCGCATACCTATGGACCGGACCACACAAAATTTACGACTGTCGAGCTGGTCTTCATTGTATATGCTATTGGCTGGAACTTGGATGAGATCGCATCAATCTTTGAGCATGGCTGGACGGTTCATACGGAAAACTTGTGGTCTTTCCTCGATATTGCATTTGTGTTCATCTTTTGGACATATTTTGGTGTTCGCATCCACGGCCTCGTCATGAACGACCACTCCCTTGGATGGCTAGCAGAAGATATCCTCGCCTTAGCAGCCCCTGTCCTTCTGCCACGCTTAGCCTTCTGCATGATGCCAGAGAACATGCTTTTCATCTCATTGCGAGCGATGATGGCCGACTTCACCTTTCTGACCGTAATTGCAGCCTGGTGCTTCGGAGGCTTCATCCTTGCAATGTGGTGGCTCTCCGAAACCCAAGAAGGCTTCCTCAAGCATACCATTATCACAATCTCGAAATGGATGCTCTGGATTTGGTTCGGTCTCGATGGCACCGGCATACAACGCAGTGTCGAGATGCATTGGTTCCTAGGACCTCTCCTTATGATCACCTTTGCATTCCTCGGCAACACACTGTTCTTGACGATCCTCGTGGCCATGCTCAGCAATACCTACAACACCCTCTCCCGCAACGCCACCGCCGAGATCCAATTCCGCCGCGCAGTTCTGACCTTCGAAGGAGTCAAGTCAGACTCACTCTTCGCCTACCGCCCACCTACGAACGTTCTCGCCTTCCTCATTCTTCTCCCTCTCAAGTTCATGCTCACGCCACGCTGGTTCCACAAAGTCAACATCACTGCTGTGCGAATACTCAACGCTCCCATCCTGCTGATGATCTCCTGGTATGAACGCCGATACCTGTGGAAACGTTCTCGTCACCTCTTTCCTCCTCGCAAGCACTCGTGGCTCTCAATGTGGGAGCGTTTCGGAGCACACGGCGATCTGCAAGCCGTTTTTGATGCCGAGCCTCCCGAGAGTGTTTTGGCGGAAATGGATGACGTGGATGATGTCCTTGGTGGTGACTTCTTTGATGGGCTGGACTATGTATCGGCCATGAGAGCAAGGCGAGGAAGCAGAAGTATTAGCGATGCTAGTGGGGTCTTTAGCGGGGCGTTCTCAAGGTCAAGAAGTAGGATGAACGGGTTCTCGAGACGTAGAGATAGACGAGGCACGCTGGGTACAGATATCTCGCATGGCGAGGATCTACCTGTCCCTGATGGGAACGATGGCGGTAGCTTTAGTGCTGCTTAGCGTGAATGAATTGGTAATTCGCAGTCTCTCTCTGAGGCACATCTCTTGTTCAGTAAAGATCTTGTAGGTTGTTTTGCCGCTTCAAGCGAAGCCCTTGCCTTCTTTGACGAGAACTTTTAGGAGCAACGACCAGGAGCTGGCTGGACTACCTTGCATCGGTACAAAAGGTTCCTTGTCATGTGCACACCAAATTCTACATTTCCTACAGTAGAACACGGTCATCACGACGACTAACATTAGCGAAAGCTCGCGCAATGGAACTCATGGATATTCTTGTCACTTCCGTGGTAAATCTGCAAGGATGAGAGATTGACAGTACAAAGCTGACCGCAACTGAAGATTCCTAATTGTAAACAATAGTGGCATTGCCTTTGACCTTACCATCACGGATTACTTTGACATCCAAGGTACCGCTCTTTGACCCAAACAGGATTTCAACCTCTGTGTCGATTTTGTAATACCCATTCTTGGATTGAAGATGCCGCATACTGGACCGATCAAGGTATATAGAGATCATTCCGTTCTCTTCGAGCGCTGACGAATTATCAGATGACAGTCGATATGGCCAGACACCATTATACTCACATTGATCAATATACTCTGGGGCCATGTCAAGATTGCAGCTGTACAGCGTGAACTCCACATGCCGCGAAGCTCCCACAGCTACTGTACTGTAGGCACTTGTACGCCTGACTGTTGCCTCAGTGATGTCTTCACCCTGTGGAGTAACTCTTTGTAAGCCGACGCACGATATCTGTAAAATATCCTGGTCATGAGAAATCTCACCTTGTTGAACAGCCATATCATGCGCTTCGAGCACCGCTTTTCTCCGGTCCATGTATCAACGTAGGCCAAATCTTGCGGATCCACTCCCTCTCTGAAAGGTAATCCCAGACTGATGCCATAATGGCGTCGACACCTTTTCTTACGCGGTGCCATACCGAGCAAGCCACGCAAAGCTGCTCCTCGGACGATGGCCGCTTGGCTATATCATGTTAGTCTCGTCCATATTCTTGGGTGGGCGGTCACTTACGGGTGAGCAGGGCAGACAACGTCAATATTGCCATTGCGCAGAGCCCAGTCCTTGACTCGGCTGTGTAAGTAGGAAGAGTCTCCGAAGCCTCCAACCAAAGCGATGCGCTGCTATCATCAGCAAAAAAACGAGAATTTGCTGGTTCATGTCATACGTCAAGATTTTTACCACCTTCCTCGATGCTGCCCTTCTGCTTTGCGATCAAGTTCAGGACCTCTTCCATGGTAGGCTCGAAGACTCCTTTCAGGTCGTCGCTACATCTTGGTCAGTTGTGTCGCTTCATCAATAGCGGAGAGAATGCTCACTTCGTGAACCGGACAGTACTCTCGTCGATATCGTAGAACTTGTCGTCGTGGTCGCCCTCCAACACAAGATACACCTCAGGCTCATCCTCAGCACCAGGCTCACCGAAACCGCGCTTCACATTTTCCCATTCGTTCATGAAGCGGCTACCAGGGCCTCGCTGTCGCAGAGGTAGATCATCCCAGGCAGCGCCGAAACGTTCACTCATCAATTTCTGAAGGCTCCGGTCGATTGAGGAAGCACCGCACTTGCCACCAGTGCCTACACAAGCCTCCTCAAATACTGGAATAGGCTCGGTCTCTACGATGCTGTAACTGGTAATGTCGACAGTCCCTCCACCGCAGTCGCATATCAAGATCGTCTCGCCTGCCTACGACCTCTCAGCAAAGTGTCAAAGCAGGAGTCATTAAGCTCACCTGAATATTGCTCAATGAGTCGGAGCGAGCCATGCTCCTGAGGACCGAGATAGCCGCCGCTTCTGGCTCTGGGATGACGCTGATGGTGTCCCCAGTCCGAACAGCGAAGCCAGCCTGCATTGCGGCTGCCTTCGTGAGGCTTTGTGCTCTGTCCGACCACACAGCAGGGACGGTCAGCCAACAATCCATTGGAGTCGAATCGAAGACTTCTTGACCAAGCTCTTTGACAAGCTTCGACCGCATATGCTCATACACCTTCGAGAGAAAGTCACCTGCGACACGTTGTGCCGTGAGGCCCGGCGGAAGCCTCAGACAACCAGAATCTATGGCAGCCTCGAGCTCAGGGTCGTCGGACTCTTGCCTGATGGTCTCTGCGTCTAAAAGCAACTTTGTCCACGAGCATGAAATCATGGTTGGCTTAACTTGATAGCCCCAGCTATCTGCTTGCAGCTTGGGATTCTCAGTCCTGTATGCTATACGAGTCGGCGTCTTCCACTCTCCATCCTTGCCCGGCCATGTCCTGATGACACTGATATCTTCCAGCTCGGTCTTATCAGTCGTTACGAAGCTGATGCCTGTATCTTAATCAGCTCAGTCGGTTCCTGAAATAATCCTCATGTCTCACCTGTGTAGGTTGTGCCGTAGTCGATGCCCACGATCAGCCGATGGCGCGACGCAGATGGCGTCGGCTCCAGCAGTCGCTGTCGTTTCGCTGCACGAGCGGTCATGTCTGCTGATACGGTCTGCGTCAGATGTCTCTTTGAAGATGAGGATCGAATTTATGCGTAGAATGGCGACTACTTGAGGGTCATCATCGCGAGGTTTGGGACATCTGAGGGGCATTTACTGAACACGAACGCGAACGCGTGTGCAAATTGCGAATCCAGCATTGGGCGTGAGCCGTTGTATGCGATTGCTCACCACGCGTTCTACTATGGCTTGCCTTCAACCTGTCAGTCGATGACTTTTGGCACACTTTCTCGAGAAGTAGCGCGACCTCGAACACGACCTTTTCTATACCGTTTTCTAGATAGAAAAATATATAAATTAGCTAGCTATATTATAATTCGTATATATATCGATTTTTAGAGATACTAGATATCGCTTCGTAATACTATAGAGGCGTTACTGTCTAGATCTATAGTCGTTCGGACTTCTAGTCGACCTCCGGTCGTAATCTTTGTCCCCGTCGCTTTAGTAGAAGACAGCAACCTCGATATAAGCGTATAGCGCCGTCTTTAAAGCAGAAAATAGAGATGCAATTACTCGCTAAGACTAGACGAGTCGATCTATATATATTTTCTATTATATAGTATCGTTATTGCTACGCTATCTATATCGGCGCTCTCGACGAGAGGAAGAGGCGAAAGTCTACGACTGACAGGTTGAAGGCAAGCCATAGTAACTTCAGGACAAGGTATGGGTGCAGAAGATAGAGTTGTTGGGATCCTGGCAGCTTCGACTTCTTGTCAAAGGCAGGCACGAGGGCTTCCATCTCGATCAGCTTTCCATCATCTGCCATACATTGGGACACTACTAGCTCTACACCTCGGCGTCATGGAGCTAATTGGATACTTTGATATCAGAAAGTGGGTGCGTGACCAGGGAACGAAGAAGCAGAGCGCCACTTCTAGCCTGGAGTCGCATGCTGGGCAGGTAAGCTTAGCCATGCGATCTCACAAATCGTAGCAAGATAGGGATTGAGTGTACTAACATCTGAGCAGAAACGTCGTCATTCGGATGATGCCTTGATGGCAAAAGATGCGTCGAAAGATGCCCTTGCTGAAGATGTTGTCATGAACGATCGACCGACGTCGGCACCATCGGCATGTAATCAAAGATCCTCAGAAGAGCCTCCATCAAGCCTTCCAGTCGCGTCTTCGAAACAACAGCCGAGCACGGCGGAGTTGCAAGCACTCAACGACAAATTGCGTACTGAGATCCAGGAATTGACAGCCAAGTGCAAGACGAGCACCCAACGCACTGTAAACCAGGGGAAGCTCATCAGGCGACTCAAAGCAGAAGCTTCCGAAGCGAGTTACCTAGCTCACAGCCAAGAACAGCGAATCGCGGGCCTCGTGGCTGATCTTAATGGACGTGATCAGAGGATCCGCGAACTTCAGGCTAAACTTATCGGACTGGAAGATCAGAACGAGCAGCTTGGTGACACCGTTCGCCTTCTTCAGAGGAGTACCTTCGACACGCTTGACAGTGCTCGGTGGATGCCAATGACAGATAGTACTGTCAACGCTGAATTCTCCAAGATCAGGACCGCCATCAACAAGCTTGCCAAAAAGTATGCGGCAACCAGCTTCCATTTCGAAAAGTGTAATAACGAAGAGCTCCTTGACATTCGCAAAGAACTTTCTTCGTTCGTCAAGTTCGACAGTGACGGTATCGCCAGTCTCGAAGAGCTAGACAAAATCAGCCACGGGCCACGTTTATGCCTGACCGCCCTTCTTTCCCATGCCGCTCACACATATTTGATAAAGGATCCCTTCTTTCTGTGGTCATCCGACGAAAGCCTATCTAAAGTGTACACTGCCGTTGAAGCATGTTCGTAAAGCCTCTCTAGCCGATCATGGACTATTGCTGACGAGCTATGATAGATGATGTTCGGGGCGCTAACATCTGGCGCTCCGACACTTTACGCCTGCTGAATCCCCGGCACATCTCGAACACAGCAGCAGGAGATGTTCAAGACAAGCACATTGAAGCCGGTATCAGGTGCGCCACGGAACGTTGCTTCGAAGCTCTAGGCAAAACCACCCTCGCAGTCCTGCTACCAGGCACCGATGCGGACGCTGATCGGAAGTTCCGCGAGGAAGTCGTCCAGGTATTCTTCCAAACTGGCCAGTTCGCCTTGAAGTTATGGTGTGAAAGACCGATCACGGGCTGCGTGACTTTGGAGCGTATCCTCAATGAAACAACCTTCGAGGCTTCGTCGGCTATCTTGCAGCTGCATAATTTGCACAAGCACGTTGATGATCCAGAAGACGAGAGATATCATAGCTTCGACGGAAGGCGACCCAAGATCTATTGTCATCCTGCAGTGAACAGGTGGGGCACTCATGAAGGCGAAGAGTACGAACACTACCGCATACTCGAGAAGGCTGTGGTCTGGCTCGATACGCTGGAGGGATAATAGTCATGGCGAATACCCATACGTCGAAATTGCGTAGCATTTAAATCCAGAACAGATGCTGATCTTGTGCCACGTCCCCTGAGAGTTCCTCGTGAATAGCACCTATGAAGCATAAGCGTGCCTTCCCGTTCTTCGAAACTTCCGTAACGATCAGCACGGACCGAAAAGTTCGTCTTAGTTGCATCCACAACAATTTCTGGCTTCGACTTCGACTTTGATCCGACAGCGCCACGACCACGCAACAGCCAGACCACCGTGAAGCTCATCGGCGCCCATGGCACTGAGCGCATCACGATCGTCGAGCTGTGCAGCTGTCATATCCATCCGCGAGCATCGACCTCGCCGTCGCGCCGCCTGACCTGCACTCTCGGCAGGCGCGTCGATATCCCATCACTGCATCGTCCCCGACCGCTACATTCTCCCCATCGCCGCACCCTTTACCATCACCAGATTCTCCCAACCATCGCACCCCTCCCCTTCCCCAACCCCCGTTCCCCTCGCCAACGTCCTCATTACGGCTCTCGGCTCCACACGAGCATGTCCGGATGAGCTTCGAGTGCCCAAGAACGCTCCACGTCTCTATGTCCTCGCAGGAAGGAGTGGATGCATCGGCAAACTGCGGCGAGAGAAACACTTATGAGTAACCTCGGTTGTTCATCCTATCAGTAGCTCACGCTGTTGATCCAGAGCACACTGGTTAAAAGCACTATTGCGGCCTCACGGCTTCAATCCTGTCGCGGTTTCACTTCGACCCCGTCTAATGAAAGTTCTTATTACGGCCCTCGCTTCTACACGAGCATGTCCGGATAAGCTTCGGGTGCCCAAGAATGCTTCACGTCTTTATGTCCTCTCCGTGGGAAGGAGTGGTAGCGCCGGCAAACTGGAAGAAGACCCAGAGCATACTGGTTAAAACCCTCGGACGGTACTTCGCTGCTGTTCGGGGCATCAGTGACTTTTGATTTGTTCAGAGTCCTGGAGCCCCATCCAAGATGTCGAAAGGCAGAAGCCGTGGAGAGATGAGCACCTGATAGCCTACGCCGAAGGACTGATTCAACGACCTTTGGAATTACAGCGCGTTGCGTGCAGACCCAAAATTGGCTGCTCTAAGAGCGACTGTTCCGATCCGTGTTCTCAACGTAAAAAGCTTAGGGCCGGAGGCCGTCTTCGACAGCGAATTTGACCTGCACCAGATGGCCAGCGAGCAGAGTCATGGATATCGGTCAAGCTTGCGCGAGCCTACGAAAGTCGTGATGATCGAGTCCTGGACGGTGGCTCCAAACGAATGCTAATTCAAGAACGCACGAATCACTCTCATGGAACGTTAAGAGCTGTCGTACATCTGTCTTTCTCCGCCAAGCTCCAGAGGCAGCCTCGTCAGTCTAGCTCGTGTGAACCAAGCTCGCTACCTTTCCAGTGCCTGCAGGGTCCTACCTCCCCATGTCTCCTACTGGGGAGCTCCAGAACAACCACATATACCAAACTGACCACGAGGTCACGCCCCACCTGAGCGAAATACCGACGTCTCACTTTCACCCAAAAAAGCCAGAGCCCAGTTCCTCGGGCGGATCATCGATCATCGCAAGCATGTCTCTTTTCACGCCCAAGCTCAAGAACCTCTCGACTTCTCCTGAGATCACTACGAAGTCGCCTCCGCTCTTGTATTGCCGCCTCATTCATTGATAGCGGGTTTGACTGCTGAGATAAACAGCTTGCCGAATCTCTTCTTCACGCCTCGACTTCCCAAGCCTTCGAAGGCTCATCAGCCACCTCATCTGACTCATGCTTCGCACTGGCTGAATGCTTCTGATGCCGCGCATGGAGATGGTGTGAGGAGGTAAGCTGATTCGAGCTGGACGCCAGGACTTGCTTCTAATATGTCGTTACAGAGCTCCTGTCATTGCTGCGAAGATGGTCCCAGCGAAGTATTATGATGGTATTGCCGGGATGGGTGGTGGGTAGCGTGGCGTAGATGGTAGTTGGCGGGGGTGTCATTCCGTATGCAGCGGCACCATCTTTGCATTGCATCGAAATGGCCTCGTGATTGCTGTTTGCGTCGGCGTTTCGACTTCTTCAGTCTCGCATGTCATGCCATGTCTCACCCTCCTCTCAGTGTCCTGACTCCACCTGTCCCGAGAATCTCAACAATCGTTCTCTTTCCCTTCTCTCCAGCTATACCGCCAATACTTCTTAGCATTCTGATGACCTCCTCCACCTCAAACCTTTTGCTGGTGATCCATTTCGTCGCCCAGCCTCCATTCTCTTTGACCTCATCATGCGCAGCTATCCAGTACCTGACATCCACCTCTTTCACGATTTCGATTCCTCCTGGAGCACCGCTGCTCACAGTGCCTCCTAGGATCTTCGGATTGGACTCAATGTTCAGCGCGTGGAACATGGCGGTTATGGGAATTGCGCTTGGTAAGAGTGAAAGGTGGTTTTCGATATATGGTCGAAGAAGAGGCGGGTCGATGCCGTGCGGCGTGTATAGCACGGAGAGGACGTTCTCGTAGTTGGGATGTCGTTTGCTCAGACCTGATGCTGTGCTAGGTCTCTGCGCGCCGCTTGTGCTTGGCCGACTCAGCGTTCCGAGTTCGCCTATGGCACTGTCTGGCGAAGTTGGAGAGCCTGAAGACGATTGCGGGAAGTTGCTGATTGCTTTGAAGACGCCATTTGGGCTTGCTATTGAAGGTCTTTTGCGCGAAGATGTTGGCGAGGGAGGTTGCGATGTGCCTGGACGTGCGATTACGGGAAGATCGGAAAGGCTGACTGTACTGCCATCTGGTGCTGTCATTAAGGTGCCTGGAGGGCAGTACGTGATAGCAATGGCGTTATGCAATCGTGTTAGGTCGGTTTTGGTTGCAATGTTTGCAATTGTGATCTCGCCTTCTGCACTAGCTGAGCTGTATGGATCGATGGGTATGCGTATGATTGTATCTGAACGAGAAGCATTGTAGGGAGTCAGCTCTTCTACAATGCCGGGACGTTCGAAGTAGTTCCATGACCGTATCTTCTTTGCCGCTTTGGGAGTTGCTAGTATTCGCGTCCTGGTGAGCTTGGGCAATGAGCACAATGTCTCCTCGTTGCAGTGATCTGGTTTGTCCTGGCTGATTATGATCAGGTCTATCTCGTCTTCAATCTCTTTCAGCGACTGGACCGTTGGGGCAGAGGTATGGGTGCTCGTCGCGAACTTGTGATGGAAGATAGTAGTGCTACCGCTAAGCCATGGGTCGATGAGAATCGTATATGATCCTGGGAAAGTGCTCTTGCAGTCGGTTGGCGCAAAGGACGGCTGGAAGGTCAGGACGAAGGAAGTGTCACCGTTGAGCTGCTTTACAGTCAAAGCCATTGTCGACTACACTCTCATCACCCGCCTGGCAACAATTGCAACGCGTAGTCGTTCGCTGTCTTACTTATCATCTTGCTCCTATGGTGTACGGAGACGAGCAAGGTCCGGTAAGTTCGTAATAATCAGAACCTGGGTGTACTGCAGCGACCCGACCAGTCAGGACAGACATACGCACAATGATGAGGCGCTGTCAGGTCGTGTCATTTGGGAGAAAGACGGCATTGGAGGAGAGACGTAAGAAAGCAGGAGTAAGACGACTTGTGCATCTCGCGGACATGGTATCGCTCTTTGACAGCATGCTGGCATATTCCGCGTCGAATAGAATGCGCGATTGGTACCGAGCTTGAGGGAAAGCGTGTGCTTGGCAGAAGATTAATAATATCATCATAGCTCTGGACCACGTTGTGCAGGAATGGTGGAGGGCAAGTTCTAGCGAGGTACGGAGTAGGCGGGAGGTGAATGAGGGCCTCATGAATTCGAATGAAATCTGGTCAATGTTTTGATGAGTTCTTTCACGTGGTCCGTGTTGACGTGCAGCCACGATCTCCAGGCTCATTTCACGTTGCTGAATTGTCCTACTGCTACTTCTGAACGTGTCCTGTTTCTCTGTTTTGATATCTTCTCTTCTCCATCGATTGAAATGGATCCTTTGACTTTTGCATCAACGAGGCTGTGAATCTCAGCCAATGCAGTTCTTCGAAATGCAACAACGCCAGTGGCTGGAGCCGCAAAGCAACCCATTGATCCCTGAAGTGGAGTCTAAGCTAGGTGTTGCCGAACAGAAAGCGAGACGAATGCACCGTATTGCAGCTATGCAGAGGGTCAGCGAAACAGCGTGCGGTCGCACGTGTGAGTTATCTCAGGCTCGCCATTTGCGCTGAACAGTCGAGAATTGATGAGCGGAACCGAGGGAGGAATGCATGCTTCGTTCTCACGTGTTGCCGGGCGAGCCAGATTCGAAAGGCTCAGTCTCTCTTTGCCGGGAAAGTACTAGCCTTTCTTCTGATCAGTGTCCTATCGCAAAGACCCCGCACCTTCGCAGAATCACCCACACCCGCCTTCTCTGCACAACAAAAGACCACAGACGACAGCGTGATCTTGCGGCGTGAACGAGTTCGACGTTCGTGCGGCCGATTGAGCTTGCGGTCCTGAGATTGCAGCAGCCAAATTTAAAATCTGGAACCCGTCATTTTGAGCAGGAGCTGGCCTTGCTTGTTTGAAGGACCTTGGAGAAGCTCTGCTGAGCACGAGCAGCCCTGACAGCTCACAGCACGCACCACAATCGCCACCGCAGTTCAAGCAGATAGCTGCTAGGAGAGGTCGCTCCGCCGTATTATTGGTACTGTATCCATAGCTTCTCGATCTGGACAGCTCCCGCTGAGCACGAGCGCACCTTGCGCGAGAAAGCAACCAACGACGGGCACCGCGGAGCTGAGGCTCGACCAACTTGCGCCCGGCTGAAGCAAGGCGTGGAGAGGACTACAGCACCTAACGTGCAGCCATAGCACAGCAACACAGCTCTCAGCTCGACAGCTCGAGCTTTGCTTGCTGCTGCCGCTGTCCTATTCAGAGCCGGGGTGCTCTTTTATTGCAATGCCTCCGCGAACGACCACCACCAATACCCTCACCGGCCAGTTTTCGCTGAGTCAAAGCGCCGACAACGATGTCACTTGCCCTCTGCAAAACAGCGACGGCAGTCACTGTAGGAAGCGATGCCTTGGCGTAAGTCTACTCCTCCACCACCCCTTAGCACCCACCATATCACCAACCTCCACTGTGTGCAAGAACGAGAGCCGCACCTACCCCTCCATGTCGTTGAACCTCTGCCAAGACCGGACTAACAATGCCTCTTTCTACAGGAGAAGAAGTACCGCTCGATGCAAGAGCACATTCGCCGAGCCCATCCCGAGTACTACATCCCCAAGCTGCCGGCCACCAAGGAGAGCTTCGAGTTGATGATAAATTCACCTCCTCACGAGCGGCCCGAGATTGATCCCAATCACGCCAACCATAACCGTGGCCAGCACAACTACACACAGCAGCTCTCTGATCCGTCAGGTCTGTCTCCCAACCAGTACCAGTATGGCGCGGGGCTCACTGCCTTTGAAGGATTTGCAAACCCCTTGAGCGGTGGACATGATGGTGGCTACTACAGTATCGCCGACGCCGAGGCCCAGGCTATATACAATGGCTTTGAAGCCGGGCGAGGATCGGCTGAATATCGCAGAGGTTCGCTGATACCAGCCGCCTCTGCTGCTCAGGCCCTCGCCCAGCTGCACTATGCTCACAAGGCAGAGTCAGACTGGCATCAGGATGACAGCTTGGCACAGGTGAATTCCCTCCTGCTTGTTGACTCACTCTCGCCTACAAATACTGAGGCAGATCAACTTCAGAATTCCTACGGCTTCGGGAACGATGACTTCAAGAGCTCTCACCTCCACGTCGACCCTGCCTTGGAAGACGCAAGCTTCATGGCGGGTCAAGCGTATCCAGTCACACTGGGTGGTGAGCAGTCTAGTCTTCTTCCGGGCCTAGCCCGTTCGCCTGACAGAACCAACGCTCTACCGCCGATGCAGCGCAGCTTGTCAAGATCAGGTCCCATGAATAGGGCTCGAAAGTCCAGCTTGACCCAGGCCAGGCTCGGTAAGCACGAGCGTCGAAAGTCGAACGAGTACAAGAGGCGTAGCGGCGACAAAAAAGGCCTGTCTTCCGATCCCACACCTGCCGCATTATACGGCAAGAGGTGGGAAGACCTCATCGACGCTGCTGCTAGTGCCACAGAAGAAGAGGAGGGCTCTCGGGATCTTACGCCGGTAGGTGGTTTCGTACCATCACCATACCCAGTTCCTGCTTTCTTTCAGAGCAGCTGATCAAACCTCCAGATTCCAGCGTCACCTTACCAATCACCCCAGGTTAACTCCAGGACATCATTGCCGCCATTTGCTTTAGGTTCACAGTTCCAGTCATATCAAGCGTCGCCACTCACGAGGGCGCTAACGCCGCCCGCTGCTGACGATGGAGGACTTGGTCTTCAACCCTTCCCCTCAGTGGACTCAAGTTTGTCGTCTCACCAACACCATAACAGCACCGATTCCGGCTCGCAATTCCACATCATGCACGCTTCTTCGATCGATTCTAACTCATCACCTGTTTTCAATTCAGCAGCAAACTCTGGCGACAGCGGCGGAAGTCCCATGGTATACTGTGCCGGCTGCAGAAGAGCTTGCAAGGTCGAAGTGTGCTACGCTTGTACATCCTGCATATGTGCAGTGTGCTCCGCGTGCACAGACGCGATAATCTCGGAGCAGTCTCGTGGTCGGATGTCTGGTTGCCCTAAGTGTCATGCCATGGACAGCGCGTACAAGCCATTCCAGCTCGAGTTTAGGTAGCGTCGGCAAGAGAAGGAGGTTGTCGAATATGTCGCAAGCTTTCCGGGGCCATATCGGCGTTCACCTTCACCATCGCCAACCACAGTGAAAGCGGAGACTTCGAGATGTGTCAAGCGGCTCTGCATTCAGTGCAAGAAGCAAAGATACGAGCACGAGTTTGAGCGATACGAGTTCGCGGGCTGGCCCACCTGTAATCTTTGCGCTGAGCGATACAGCAGAGACTTGAAACCTCACAATGAGGATTTCTACTGCTCATGGTGCGCACGAACACTACCCAAAGCCAGCTTCATCCGCAAAGGTCACGGGTGGCTCTCCTGCAATGACTGCGCTGCAGCGGTCAAAGAGCCCAAGCTCGACACCCACATCAAGCAGGAACAGCTGGACTGAACACAGCTTATGGGCTACACTCATTATCATTACATGACGAATTTACGAAAAGAGGGAAATGGCTTCGTGTCTTTTGCATTGCAAGGCGCTGGTGGAGAAAATTTGCGTACTTGCTTCTTAGAGCTCCCTCACTTACGACTGGGACGACACTGACGGGAAGGAAGGAGATGAAGAAGAAAATGATACCCCTGGCGCGCCCGTTTTCAGATGGGTCGCAGGAGTTTTACAATAGAGGAGAACATTTGCGTTCGAAAAGCTGGTTCCGTGGAAAGGACGCAGGGCGCTCTCTTGGAATTGGTTTGACTGGTTCTTGCTTCTTGCTTCATGTCCTATTTTTCTCTTTCTTGTAGATAGCCTGGGATGGTAATCCGGCGGTCGCTGATAGAGACGGGAATGGACGAATGAAATGAATCAAGCGAAATGAGATCTCGGAGTTGAGATGCGGATTCTGATGGTTGCTCTTTCCATTTCATGTCGACTTCCGCGAGAGAAAGGTGGGCCTGGACTACTCTCTGCCCTCCTCGGAATCCAGCTACTATGACAGTGCCTTCAGCAACAAGGTAGACAATACGGGTACGGGTCAAGGCACCAGGCAGGCAGGATTTATGTGCGAATAGCAAATGTCATCATTTCGACAATCATTCTTGGCTCAATGGTCAGAGGGCCTGTAAGTCACTGCTGTATGGTAGTGCGTGGTCTCAATAACCCAGTGCGTGCGCGGAGTCGGTCTCAAGAGGCAGACCTCTCTCAAAGCTCTTCTCCGACGAGGTGGATTATTGAGCCGAGGGCGATTGTCAATGTTTTGCTTTTGCTCGCGAATTGCTACATGAGTTGTGATGAATTCAGGCACAAGTGGGTTTGAGACGGCATCTTTTTGGTGTTTTTTTTTCTCTCGCTATGGAATCCATGATCATGAGTGTAGGGATCTGTTTCTGCTATGGGAGTGATCTATTTAATGGTCATGATCAAGACTTCCTTCCGTGTACTTGTGAAGGAGCATTGAAGCCGGTATGAGTGTCCCAATGTGCTTGATCTCATGTCATCTTGTCTCAGCTCAGATAGTGCTATGAGCATTTCTTTCAGTATAACTGAAGTACAAGAAGTTGCTGCTGGTCAGTCCTTTCACCAGCACGTGAAGTCAGCCTAAACTTAGCTGTCAATTTACGACATACGTATAGTAATGAGCCGCATCGTTATCTCGATTGCCGAGTACGAAAATACCTGTTATGCAGCAGCATGGCCATGAGTCGACGTACTTCTCGTGTATGGTGGATGAGGTGAGGTCGGAAGGAGCCACTTCGGTTAGGCTGCTTGCGTCTAGCGCATGCGTCAATGGCAGGTCTAGATTGATGGCATGCATGCAAGGGTCGAGGGGATTGTGGACTGCGTGTGTTGGCGTCGATTCTCGTGCTCGTGGCCTCAAGATTGATGTTTCTTGCTGTCGGCTATTGCGCTTCAACATCCCGCGATTTGCTTTCAAGGATATGTTTCATCATGGGGAAGCAAGAAATTCCGTATGACCAGGTTGGTCTCCAGCATGTCCCAGAGAAGTGGTATTGCCGGCAAGGTCCAATGTGAGGTGCAAGACTCTAGTGGTATCTTCTCCGTCTACTTTGTACTTGCTCCGCACGCTTGCATCGTTTCATGCAAGTGACATAGCAAGAGGCATGTGTTGTGGTGTAGATCGGCACCAATGCTGCGTGGCTGTATTAGGTTTGGCCTGGCGGAACATGGTCCGATATAGCCTATCATCTGGTCTTCGTCAAGAAGTGAAGTACAATGTGAGAACCACCTGGTGAGGTCATTGGAAGTCGAGCTGCCTGGTGTCGCATTGAGTTCAGCTTTGCATACCTAGAGACTGCGTGGACGCTCCTTGGCTGTATGTCATTGCATGAAGTACTGCTTCGACAGACCTATTGGACGTCGTACTCGGAAAGCTCATTCTGGCTTTGCATGCTGACAGAAAGACCTTGCCGTACGGACTGCTCGACTTGACTTTCGAACTACCATGTCTGAAGGCCCTGGTCGTTGGGTATGAACAAAACGGGAAAGTCGCTCGGTTGCCGATCAAGCATTCGCCGATGGACGCGACATTTTCACAGCATGGTTGCCTGTGTCCATTTCTTCAGAATCGCAACCGCGGCCGAAGAGAGCAAGCTCGCTGGTCGAAGCGACATTTCCCGGTATGCATTAACGCCAGCAGCTTAAGCGACCTTAGGAAGGCATGGAGCTACGCGCCGTCGACAGCCCGGCAGGGAAGACTGGAGAGGCCGGAAGAGCAGCCGCCTCTTTCTCCAATATTCCCGCAGTCAGTACTTCGAGTAGTAATTGGAATCCAGGTCAGCGACGTCGGCGTTCGTTCAATTCATACAGGATCGTCGTAGAGGCTGGTTGAATCCTAGTGCGAGGTGTGGTTCTTTGTGGCCTATACCGTGCATGTGCATAATTAGCGCGCGTGCGTTGTGGAAACCACAAAGCTCTGAAAACCTTGATCTCGTGGGTTGCCGTCCGTCTTGCTCCATCAATCCGCCGGACCTGTGAGTGAGATTCCTACCTCTAGTTCTCGTTGGCAGGTGACTCTTCGGCGACATCTCTTTAAAGCAGAAAGTCCCCAGGGGATAGCCCAAATAATCTCCCCTTTGCATAGCGCAGCTTGGCCCACGAGCGCAATCCCTTACATCTCCTCCGGACAATTCTAGTGACTCAGCCATTGGAGCCCATATATTCAGCACTTTCGCTCGCCGTCCCCGGGTTGCCCATCTGCAGTACACCCAAAAAGCGCCAAACCCGTATCCCATAAGCACCTCAGTGTCCTGAAATTCGAATTCGTGGAGCCTCCAGCCCATAGCAACCAAATCTTCCCGCCAAACACCTTTTGCCAGAGCACCAACTCCAGGACACGTCGCACATCATGGCTCCCGACATTGCTCGCCTTGGATCCATCTCGCCAGAGGCTGAGGCAATGGAAAAGTCGTTACTAGACAGTTCGGCCACCACTGAGTGGGTTGGACGAAGACCCAGCACCTCCGGACGAGACACAAAGCGATCCCGTGAGTAAAATTTACATTTCTGTGCTGATGATCGTGTATTTGCCCCTCCACGCATCGGCATTCGCTGCCGTCGCCTGGATGACCAGTCGGGTGTGGTGCATAGGTGCGGTCGGACACCTGCAGCTGAAGTCGCTTGATCGATAAGAGATACGGAGGAGGTTCCTTCCACCTCGATTTTGCACCACCAAGAATAGCTTTCAACTGTTCTTTTTCCAACGCTGCAGGCATCCCATCACCGCAACCAGCAACACCCATCTCGCATTTTCTGCTTTCCATCGCTGCGCATCGCGCCTTTCAACAAGGACCTTGCAACAAGATGGCTGACCAAAAGCTCGCTGCGAGCTTCGTAGGCACTCAGACGCAATCTTTACCGCCTCCATCGCTACCACAGCTCGTCGCCGAGCAAGCATATCCCATCCCATCCTCCGACAAAGACAGCCAGCGTCTCATCGTAGTCCTGTCGAACGCCAGCTTGGAGACATACAAAGCTGCCCACGGGCGCAATGGCATGAAAGATGACAAGTACAGCTTGTTGAACAGCGACGAGCACATCGGTGTCATGCGCAAGATGAATCGTGACATCAGTGATGCACGACCAGATATTACACATCAGGTACGTATCCACAACCCCGTCACCATCAAAGTTCAACATTGATGGGAGACATCAGTGCCTCCTTACGCTCTTGGATTCGCCCGTCAACAAGGCTGGCAAGTTGCAAATATACATTCATACAGCAAAGGGCGTGCTCATCGAGGTATCGCCTACCGTTCGTATCCCGCGTACGTTCAAGCGGTTTGCCGGTCTTATGGTCCAGCTTCTCCACAAGCTCTCCATCAGAAGTACTACCTCGCAAGAGAAGCTTCTCAAGGTGATCAAGAACCCAATCACCGACCACCTGCCACCGAACTGCCGAAAGGTCACGCTGTCATTCGATGCTCCAGTTGTGAGAGTGCGTGATTACATCTCGGATCTGGGACCAAAGGAAAGCATTTGTGTCTTCGTCGGAGCCATGGCCAAGGGTAACGACAACTTCGCCGACGCCTTCAAGGACGATGCGATCTCCATTTCGAACTACTCCTTGTCCGCCAGTGTGGCTTGCAGCAAATTCTGCCACGCCGCAGAAGATGTCTGGGACATCATATAACCAACTACTTGGAACACACTCAGCCCACCGATCTGGATCCGGACGAACCGGCACACGTTTGTACAAAGCACGAAGGTATGGAAATGGAAAAGCTAAGGCAAGTATGAGGTCAACGCGCACTCATCCATGAGCCATGATAACAACATCGTGGCCATGGTGAGTGCGGCTCGTGTGTTTTGGCTGTTGGAGCTTGTTGGTTTGGATCACAACATCACATTCTAGCAACTGCTTTCAACAGACTGTATACTTGTGAAGCATCACCTTTAGATGGTGCTTTGGCACTCAACGTGTCTTGGCGGTAGCTATTAGCCTGCTGGGACTGTTTTGTTTTGACGATAGAGCTTGTCGTACGTGAAAGATGGTGGATGGCAGAGATATGAAGGTGGTCTTGGCGTGATTGCATGTTCAAAAGTTGTGCTTGTTGGACAACAAAAGCTTTCTTGGCGGCGATGGGATGGCGGAACTTTTTGTACGATACCCAAAAGTATTCATTTTCAATTGGCAACTGAATCAAGGGTCGCCCTCTTGGCATTTCACACGAGTCCCACAGCACGAATGATTGATTCGGAGGAGGAAGCCGCAGCTGAATCTATGACCTCCATTGGAAGTCCTGCCTGGTTTCTACACTCATCGTCCAAGCGGCCCAACAACACTACTGACCATAACCGCCGCTTCCCTCTCCCAATTCACCCCTTCCTTCTTAGCCCCAGCATACACTCATCGTCCAAGCGGCCCAACAACACTACTGACCATAACCGCCGCTTCCCTCTCCCAATTCACCCCTTCCTTCTTAGCCCCAGCAAACTTCCCTCTGTACCCACGATCCACACAATCTCGAATCTGCTCCCTCACGCGTTCACGATTACTCCGCAAAGTCCTGGCACTAACACCGCCTCGCGAAAGTATCCCTTGCACTCGTGTCGTAAGCTGACTCGCCAGACTCCGCCAGAAGTAAGAGGGTAGATATGAAGTGTCGAGATGTCGGAGAAGAGGTTGTAGAAGATTCGGATCTGAAGTCTTCGATTGTGTGGGATGTTGTGGTGGTTTGACTGTTTCCAGAAGAGATTCTAGCGCTATGATGTTCTGACATCGGGCTGAGATTTCGAGAAGTGTTTTGTCCAATGTAGGATATGTGGCTAGTGAGCGGTCCAGAGCTGCGAGACTTGATTGCAGGGCTGTTTGGAGGTAGCTGTTCAGAGCTGAAATTAGGAGCGTAGGTTCGAATGCTTCTGGTTTGGATTTATTGGTTGGTGAGAGGAGGTAGAGTGTTTGTAGAGCTGCCGTGGCTTTTGATTTTGTTTCTTCCGCTTGGGCGAATGTCTTCTCGCTACTTCCGACGTTGGAGATTAGGCTGCTCATGCTGAATTCTCGGACTACGGCTCGGCATTTTTCTGTGAGTGTCCGTTCGTTGGACGTGCAGATGTCTTGTCGTATGCTTTGAGCAACTTGAACGCGGGAGAGCTCTTTGCCTTCGTTCCCTTCGTAGCATTCTCTTAGCTCGAGAATTGTTCTGCCTGCGGAGAGCATGCTTCTGTGTCCGTCCCTGCGATCGACTTCTTCCATTGAGCTTTGTAGTTGTCGTCCTAAGCCGACTGCCCTTTGAACTGCTCTTCCCAACCTCAGTGTCCGCACCATGCGTTCGGCTGCTAGCCGTACTTGCTCCGCGGCTTCATAGCGCTCTACCACTTCTCGTTCTAGGCGTTTGTAGCTTTCATTCAGTGATTGAACTTGCTCTTCTACTGTCTCCAGCACGCGCGTTGCGCTCTCGGTCTGCGTACGCGTGTGTGATACGATTGGAAGCGCATTTTGAGTAGTCAGGGTGTCGATATGGGTGTCTACTTCTTGCACATCGAAAAGGACTCTTGAAAGTGGAGTTGAGAGGTCAAGAGGTGTGTCGGAGGCATTGTTGGTGGCAAGGACAAGACTGTTCGCGTAGGCTGTTGGAGAGAAGTCTGGAGCTTGAAGAGCTGGCGACAAGTAAGAGGAGGCCCCGTCGGTCATCTTGATGCCTGATGAAGTGTAGCTAATTTGCTGTCATGTGAAATGAGGGTTTCAGATGATCCCTGTGCTCCAAGTTGACGCCAAGCTCTTTCTGCACTTCAGCTCCTCGCGACTTTCCTCCAATGCACCATCTCGACCTGCACACTGTCGTTTCTGATCGTCTACGGCTCAGTTCCGAGGCGTCGATCTCGCAGCTCATGGCGGGCTGGACGCAGACATCTCAGATGTGGCTTCGGCATACATCCCGTGCTCCTGTTCCGCCCCGCCATGGAGCTCAGCCTTGTGGATGGAAGAACGGTCTTCAGTAGAACCATTCCTTCATGATTGCACTCACTACAACCATCAATGCTCAGAGTACTGAGCACGCGAGTAACCAGAGATTCGAAGTGTCTCATGCTGCAGAGTGCTGAAGTGAGCCGATGGCGTGGGACACTTTAGCGGGTGGATTTTCAATCTCTGGCAACACAGCAAGTGGCAACGCTACGCAAAACAATTACAATATCTTCCGAGACAACACCATCAATCTCAGTGGAGGTACGGCTTGAACTTCGGCATCGATTCGAAGCTGACCAATTCGTACGCAGCGGAAAATGTCCAGCAACTGAGATCGAGATTTCTTCAATGGCTTGCCGCACCAGATGTCTCCTTCAATCATCACGAGGCCAGATTGCGACATGTGTATGGCACAGGAGAATGGCTTTTACAAAGCGAGCCATATCGCGCCTGGGCCACTGGAGAGCTACCACGTCTTTGGCTCCGAGGAGGACCCGGCACTGGGAAGACCATACTGTGTTCATCCACGATCGAGGCCATTCGAGATCACGTGAAGGCTACCAGAGCTGGTGTGGTCATTTACCACTACTTCTCGTTTTCAAGCCACGAAAAGCACACGTATCAGGGACTGCTGCTTTCCTTGATCTCACAGCTAGTCGATAAAGCTACGCGCTTGGATCATTTGCGCAACGCCTGCGACAAGAATCAACGACATCCATTTCTGCTTGTGACCATACTTCTGGAAATGCTCACTGAATACGACCGTATCTTTATAGTTCTAGATGCCTTGGATGAATGTCCTATGGAGCGTGACGAACGCGATGAGATCCTGGCCGGGATCGCAGACCTTTTGAAACGTGGTTCTGGTATTCATGTGCTTGTCACAAGCCGCCCTGAGCCCGACATTGCATTGTTGCTACGCGATATGGCCTTCTACGAACTTGATTTCTATCAATCGAAAGACAACCTCGCCAGCGACATTGACGTCGTCATCCGAAAGACCATGGATGATGCTCCTAAGTTGAGAGGCTTACCGCTAGAGCTTCGCGAGGAAATTCGACAAACACTCGGTGCAAAAGCAGGCGGAATGTAAGTTCACAGCACATGGCTCACTTGCCACTGATTCTAATTATCTGAGGTTCCGCTGGGTTGCTTGCCAGCTCGACGTTTTACGCAGAAAGAAGATTCTAAATCATGATGTCGTTCGCAAAGTCCTCGAGAACCTGCCAGATGGCTTGGACGAGACCTATGACCGCATATTGGTCGAGATCGAGAAAGATGAAGAAATGGCAGTCGACGCCCGCACCATCTTGCAATGGATCATGTTTCACCACGAGGATTTTAATTACCTCACTAGCCCTGATTTGAAGGCACTCCTCATAGACGTTTGTCTGTTCAATAGACAACATCGTTGCACTCTCCAGAGTGAACAAAGATCGACCATGGCCATTGTATTTGTACATCTATCCCCGCTCGTTCGCATTGAATGGATGAATGGGACTTTCAGAGTTGAGCTGGCCCATTTCACAGTGCAGGAATACCTCTTATCCAACCGTATCAAAGCAGGCGTTGCTTCATCTTTCGCGCTAAGCGAAAGTGGTTGTCACCGCAACATTGCATACACGTGCATCAAGTACTCACTATCCGGACTGGATCCCGAAAAGATGTGGTTGGACTGTTATGCGCACCGATTCTGGATGTACCACGAGAGTAAGGCGCAATTGGTTCTTCCTGCAGGATCTTTCGATGGCTCGGCGACCAAGCTTCTTTTAAAATTGGCAGAGAAGGAGAAGGCAGGGGAAGGTAATCTTGAGCCCGATCCGACACTTCGTGCATTATGTCTTGCAGCAAGTTATGGCTTATGCATCACGGTATCGTGCATGCTCGAAAATTGTGCCGATATCAACGACCAAGATCCGGAATTTGGGACAGCATTACAAGCGGCTTGTCATGGTGATAGCGCAGCCCATCTGGCTGTCATTAAGCTTTTGAAGCAAGCAGGCTCTGATGTCAATACCGGAGGAGGCAAGCGCGGATCTCCTTTACATACAGCGATAGCCGCTGGGAGTTCCAATACAGTGAAAGAACTTCTTTCGCTCGGTGCCGACCCAAACACGATGCATCCCATTCATGGCGCACCATTCCATCAATTATGCTCAGCTCAGGGGGCTTTCTTGAATCGAAGGATTGATGAACGTATTGCAACCGACCTCGTCAGTGCTGGCGCAAACATCAACGCACGAAACTCAAGAGGAGAGACCGCTCTGGCTTTGGTGTGCAGTGAAGTCAGGCACAGCTGGGATTTTATTGAAGACCTGGAGATAGTACTGAGACATGGACCAGAAGTCAATGCTACAGACGAGCTTGGTAACACTGCTCTACACCAGGCCTGCAAATGGATGGATGCACCAAGTGCTGTGAAACTGCTGATCCAAGCTGGAGCTGATGTCCAAGCTGTCAATTCTCAAGAGGAGACGCCGTTGCACGTCCTATGCCTGTACAGCTTCAATAAGTATGTTTGCGGTGAAACTGTGAAGGTCCTACTCGATGCTGGTGCAGACCCGAATGCACGCCGCCAAGACGGCGCCACGCCTTTACATCTCCTATGTGATTCCGATCACGGAGCATCTGGTGCAATTGATTTGTTGCTGTCCGCCGGAGCCGAGATGAACGCTATTTGGCCACTGCGCGGAAGTCCTTGGCAGGTTGCGATTGCCCGTGGAACAAGATCTACGATTCTCGCGCTGCTCGGAAATGGCGTCGCGATGGACATGGGCAGCCTTTGGGGCTTCCGGCACCAATCTGGTGATCGAGAGCACAGCGAAGAATTCCGCAAGGTACATGACAAACTGTCACGGAACCAAATCAGAGTTCACATGTGTACGGCGTTGCTGAAACCCGATGCTGACTCCTCGCCTTTCCGAAGTATCTGTGGTCCACCAAGTCTGGATAATCTGCTTAGATGGTTCTTTGAGGTTGGCGCAGATACAGCCGGACTTCTCGAGTTGATCAACCGTGGCGTAGACAAGGCGCTTCTTCTATGTGTTCTACAGGCTGGAGTCGAGACCACTCTGGAGCATTTGCGGAGTTATCTCGAGAGGATTCGTGGTCCGTTTGAACGAATTGATCATGGTGTCGTCAGGGCATTTCTGCAGACTGGCATCCAACCTGATATGAATCTGATGCTGTTTGTAGTGACGAAGGAACCCAGCCTGGTGGAAATGTTCTTAGAAGCTGGCACGCCTGTCGACGATGTTCTGATGAACAAAGTACGTAAAGTTTTTGACAGCAGGGACGGATTGTCCAGAGTACCCGCTGGTCGCGACATGGCGAGCATGTTACAAGACCGTCAGACGGAAGTGCTTGAAATTCTCAGGAAAGCTCAAGAAGCTCAACGTCAGGGGCAGAAATATGTGCCAATGTGCGAAACCGATAGTGACTGAGATAGCGAACTGTGTTAACGAGCGCTCAAGCAATCAATGCAGATTGCCGGGGTACTGTTGATACTGAGTGCCTATGTGGGCTCTTGACGAGGAAGATCGGCGCTGGGAGTAAAACGTGTTGCATGCGATTACCATTATTTCTACTATGGCAGCATTGCACAACAAGTACAATATACGACTTAATCGTCTCCAATCATTTCCCAACCATCATATAATCCTTCTACCTGCCGCCAACGATCAAGCAAAGCACTCGCGTGCGCGTTCTCAACGGGTCCTGGTTTGTCATTGGAGCTCGATGATATGCCAACGTAAACATCCCGCGTGAGCCAATCGTCTGGTGAGATCACGATGTCCCAACCCTCACTAGTGCTTGGCTCATAATCCTCTGCGGAAACAATCACAGCGGCTGTGTAGTCTTGCATTATTGTCCCGGATCTCCCAGGCCATCTTCGCCTGATAAAGGCATGGAAAGTGCATTCGGAGTTGTTCTCGCAAGCTGAGCATCTTCTCGACCTTGCTGTATAACCTGCGGTTCGTGTCGCATATCCGCTTCGCCATATATAGATTCAACGGTCGAGGACCGAAAATGAACATCATCGTGATCTCGAAAAAAAGAAGAGATCACGCCTGCTGGTGCAGTGTCTGCTTCTTCAAAGATCGAAGAGCTCTCTGTCGTGCTTTGAGCCTCAGATACGGACGGGCTGCTCGGGCTTTCGGAGGTGCTGCTATCATCATCTGACTCCAATGGCTCAGCTGGCAGTTCGAATAAGCCAGGAATTTCTGACGGAGCAACGTCTTCTTCTGGCAGTTCGAGGATCACCGCATCGTCAAAGCTGGTTGAGTAGTGCTCTAGGGGTGCCACTTGAGCTGACTTCCGTCCCAAGAGACCAGATAGAAGACCTCGCAAGGCTTTTAGAGGTCTCCGCGCTTGATCTGTCCTGGTACGCACATTTGTGTTGTGCCCAAAGAATGGGCGCGCAGACCCGTGGTCTTGTTCTTGCAAAGCAAGTTGTCTTTGAATACGCTCTACAGCATCTGTGAGGGCCATCAATGTTTGTCTTTGCATAAGTTGCTCCTGTATGAGAGGTGCTGTAGCCATATTAAAATGCTCGTGCATGACCTCTGGCAACGCATCGGATCCTTTGAACACTTCGGGCAGTGTTGTGGCGTGAGCACGTCGCGATAGTCTTCTGCTGATCGTGGCAGCGCGACTTATGTGGGAAAGATCACGTGCTAAACTGTCAGCTTCGGCACCACTGAGTGTCTGAAGGTCTGAGATGTCCTTGTCCACGACCGGTCGTGTAAGCTCCAGGTGCCAGAGAAGATCGTCATCCATGAGCACATAGCTTGCCGTGATGCGTAAGGTCTGTTGCCTCTCGATTTCGATCATGTGCTGTTCGCCCTCTCGGAAGGTATACCGTGGCCCGTTCTCCACCCAAATGGACAGCTTTGGCGGCTTCCTGAACTCATGGATGAGGCATATGCTCAGAAGAACATCAGACCAATGCTCAGTGTCGATTCTCTTCCGAACATGAACGCTACCGCGTGCTTCAACTGCTTCGTCCATCTCCAGTTGCACGATGGCATGACCCCGATGCCAGACTATGCCACTTTCATGCGTTTCCTCAATCTGAGTAAGTCCGCCTGCCACTGAGATCTTTTTAATGGATTGCGAAGGCCAGCAGTAAGGCTTTCGGGATATGGTGATGTCAACTGGGATGTAGTTTACCAAGTCCAGGTAGTCGACGATTGTGATGCCGGGAAGCTTGTCGTAGACTGCATCGAACTGATCGTCTTCGTGCACGTAGCGACCAAGAGAAGCGATGCGAGGACGCCTTTGGACTCGAATGGCAAGCTGATGCATCTGCTCGTGGCCATTATAGCGGCAATTCAAGACTACAGTCAAGACATCTGAGCTGGGCTTGCGTGAAGATGGACTCGCGACGCTGTCGTCCACCACGTCGGTAGTTTCAGAACGCGCCAGGACAGTCATACAAAGTCCTTTCTTCGAGAACTCGAACGTCTCATCGCAGGGTGGAGTCCAGCTGATGATCTGATGGCCATCACTGAACTCTTGTGGCGAGGGCGCGAGCAGATCTCCATCGTCGCTGTCCCACAACAGGATCGAATGGTCGCGATCGCTCCAGTCTTGTGATCTGATGATCTCTTCTTGAAGCCTAATGAATGCTTTGCTGCCTTCGCCATAAAGCAGAGGCATGTTAACGTCAAAGAGTCCAAGCAGAGCATAAGCTTGGTCTTCGATTCTAGATGTCTCTCGTCCTGCGGCCCATGACATGCGCTGAGCAACACTCGCTCTTTTTAGCTGTGTGCGATCTTTCAAAATGGAGGCGGACACCTTAGTGATAGCTTCAAGTTCGTCAACGAGTTCGGACTTGGACCCAAGCGAGTACCAATCCGCATCGTAGAATCGAACCTCTTTTGGTGCGATGAGTTCTTGCAGCGTCCAGCCTCTTGTGAACCATCGGCTTTGCGCCACGTCTAGCTCCCAATCATAAGCGACATTCGAACCTTCGCCGTCCAGAAGGGTGTCTGCCTGGCCATCCAAATCTGACAGGTATGCATAACATATGCTTGCGTCGTAATACCACCGATACATGGAGTTGATCGCTTCGGAAAGCTCGGCGCTACTCTTTTTGTCGATACAGCAGGTATCGATCCAGACATATTCAATGCCATCTCGGAGAGCTTGAACACACGCGAAGTCAACCTTGCCATAGCCTTTCATCCGATGAGCGTATTCTTGTTTGACATCGTCGAACGAGACCTCTCCGTCATCCCAGGTATGCGAAAGGATTGCATATTGAATGAGATGCTGGCGATCGTCCACAAAAGACTCGAGCCTCCGAGTTCTGGCATGAAGGAGCCACATTATGACTGTGAGTAATCTCCATGGAGGTTAAAGGGCTGTACGCGCCAGGTCACCGAGACCCCATTCTGTGCCTCTTGTGTGTGCTGGAATCTGGCGAGAGACTGGACAAGAAAGTCAGGTCCGATTGTTGTAAAGTCGTCTTCAACAAGTGACTTGCTGTGCCTGGGGTGAAAGTACTTGTTGTGATCTGTTCATGACGATTAGTTTTCTCAGTGGTTCGACCAGAGAAGAAGGAAGGCGAGGAATAGAGAGACCGTGTGCAGGTACAGTGCTTCACATATTTCGAGAGATGAAAAGGCTGGGACCATTCATAACTGAGGCAGTGTTCTCAGCGCTTCAAGCATAGAAGCCATTGCATCGGCTCTGCGCAGCAAACTCGCATATGCGGAAGTGCAGCATCGAGGACGCGGCGCGGCGCGGCTGAGCTGTATCGAAGGAGGCGGAGCTTGCATGGTGGAACGCTTTCAAGGGACATGCGTTGAACGCTCTCCAATGACCGCCGACCCAAAATCATGCTTGGTTCTTCAGTAAGTGGATGACATTGTGAGAGCTTGGTCGGTGCACGATGTGAAGGTGAAGCCGCGAGGAGATGGCGTTCATCGGCTCAATCTCGGCCATCGGCGCTTCGGCAAGCTCGCGCCGAATGTTTACAGAACACAACAACGCGACTTCGACTGCGCGACATTCAGCAGCGGCAAAGTGCTACTTACTACGCATTTGCTAGACACACACCCAGCGCGCATGACGACAAATACTACAGGATAGACGAATCGAAAAGCCGCCACGATGGCGCACAACTGGATCAATACGCCGGGCACAGAACGCGGTGATGGCACCTTCATCAGTCCGGCGAAGCTCGATATGTCCTTCGCCCAGCCATTCGCCTCACCCTCGAAGGACCCTGCTCAGGATCTGAGGAGTCGAATGCGTGGATTACGAGGTGCACCGTCAACAGCACGAACCCCGCGACCGAGAACAGCACTGGTCGACAGGCGCAACCCGACAGGAAAGCAAGAGTTCACTCCTCTGCTGAAGAGTGCCAAGCGCAACCAATTACTGCAGCAGAGCATTATGGAGGAGAAGGAAAATACCAACACCGACACTCTGAAGACACCTGCGGGGTTGCGCGCGAGCTTCGGCAGTAAGGCTACTCCCGGTCTGCCAGTCGAGGCTTCAATGCTGGAGGAATTCACTGGTAGTTCTGCTGATCGCGAAGCAACCCCTCAAGCGCAGCCGGTCAGCTCGTCCATGGTTGACTCGACGCCGATACCACAGATGCCCACGCGAAGTAATGGTGTTCTCGAACAGGGCAATGTCTTGACTTTGCGCGACCAAGAAGCCAAGCTCGACCAGATCTCGAAAGACAATTTTGGCCTCAAGCTGAAGATCCATTATCTGGAGGAGGCGTTAAAGAAGAGTGGTACTGAGTTCCAGCAGCAGACTCTCAAAGAGAACGTCGAGCTTCGTACGAACAAGGCGCAGTTGGAGGTCGACCTCAAGAAGCAGCGAAAACGTTTGTCTGAGGCAGAGCATCAGCTCGAGGAGTACAAGATGTGGCTCAGAGACTACCAAGAAAAGGTGAAGAAGCGACACGCAAGCGAGCGCGACCAGGAGGAATACGATCGCTTGCAGAAAATGGCAGAAGAGTCGCAAAAGATTGCAGACGAGCGTGAGCAAGAGCTGGAACAAATGCGAGAAAAGCTCGACCAGGCCGAAATTCTTCAAGGTGCGTCGGACGAGGTACGTGGGCTGCGAGAGAAGCTCGAGGATATGGAGCAAGATATTCGAGATCGGGAACGCGAGCTAGACGAAAAGGACGCACAGCTGGAGGACTTGCAGGAGAAGCTGCAAGAAGCCGAGCGAGCAGATGATCCTGACCGGACGCAGCGTTTGCGAGATGACATTGGCGAACTGCAATCGGATATCGACGAACGACAACGACTACTTCAGGAGAAAGACGATCGGTTAGCAGCATTGCAGAAAGAGGTGAAGGCTCTTCAAGAGGACAATGCGAATCTTGATAGCATGCAGCAGGATATCGAAGACATGGACCGGGAGCTCAAGGACAAAGACGATGAGCTTGATCGGAAGGACGCAAGGATCGCAGAACTGGAAGCACAAGTCAGCGGCGTGTATGATCGCGAGAAATCGACGAAAAAGCTTCGAGGCGATGTGGAAGCTCTGGAGACTCAGCTCCGAGAGAAGGAACAGACTCTTGACGACAGCAATGAACGGCTGCGAGCGCTAGAAAAGCGCATCACATCAACGGAGTCAGCTCATGCTGCCGAACTTCGACAGCGGGATGAGCAGGTTCGCAACGTCGAACGCGAGCTTGCTGACAAGGACGGCGAGATCTCTGCTCTACAAGAACGCCTTCGAACTGCACGAGGCAGCTGGGACGCTGAATCTCAGCAAGTGGATGCACGACTGCAAGAGAAGGACCGCTTATTGCGTGAAAAAGAGAGTCAGCTGAGAGACAGATTGCGAACTATCGAGGAGCGTGACGATGAGCTAGGCGATCTGCAGAACAGGCTGAGGGCCGCTGAGAGCGTTCGCGATGATGCTTCGTCTCAGCAGAGCCGCCGCTTGCGCGAACTTGACGATCAAGTCAAGGAGCTGCAAGAGAAGCTTCGCATGGCCGATGCAAGTACGCAGGCCAAGCTTAACGAGAAGGACGGCTTGGTGCAGTCTCGAGAGAACGAGATGCAGGCCCTTCAGAACCGCATCAACACGTTCCAGGCTGGCGACAGCGCCGAACTGCGCAAGAAGAATGAACGTATACAGCAACTCGAGTCTGACCTTAAGTCGAAGGAGCGCGAGATCAAAGACCGAAGTCAGCAGATCATGAGCCTCAAATCGCGCCTGACAGCTATGGAAACACCGTCAAAGAAGGATGGCTTGATCAAGCAGCAGGCCGACCAGGTTCGGTCCCTTCAGCAACAACTTCAGACCCTGGAGCAGGATAAAGATGCCGAGCTGGATGATCTTGACAGGCAGTGTCAAGCCCTGGAGGACGAAAACGCATCACTCAAGCAACGCGTAGAGAATCTTCGTAAGCAGAGCGAGGCCGCTGATCGTGACCACAGCATGCTCGGTCGACAAGATTCCGAGCTGAAAGGCAAGAATGAGCAGATCGCTGCCCTTGAGGACGAGATCGACTCACTACGAAGCAAGCTTCACGAAGCAGTGAAGCAGCGTCAAGACGATGTGCGACAGTTAGAGCGAGAGCTGGACCTGGTGAAGGCTAACAGTAAGAGCAACACCGATGAAGCTCAGCGTCGCCTTGAATCGATGAAAGCCAATCTAGCAGCAGAGTATGCCGAAGAGAAAGAGGTTCTCGAGGCAGAAATCGCATTGCTTGAATCGCACTGCGACCAGGTAGCTGCCGAGAAAGAGAAGCTCAACGCCAAGGTACAAGATCTTCAAGCAGAGATCAAGAAGGCCTGGCAGTCGAAGGAGGATGGTACTCCATCGCGAGAGCGGAACGAGCTGCGAATGAAACTCCAGCTGGCGGAGAACCAGAAGTCCACTCTTGAACTCAAGGTCAGAAAGCTACAGGTTGACCTAGACGCAGCTGCCATCACGAAATCCAATCTTTCGCCTGTCCGCGAACGTCGAGATCTGCGGCAAAAGCTTGCTGAAGCAGAAAGCAAGATCAGCCGGCTGGAATCACAAGTTGCTACGCTGGAGTCTGAGCTGCAAGATGTCCAACTTGACAAGACCATGGCTGAAGAGCGAGGCGACCTTCATGAACTTCTCAAATCTGCCAAAATTGAAGCCGAGCAGTCGCAAATCACTCTGGCTAAGCGTGAGAAGGAGCTTGTGTCCGTAAAGCGGAAAGAGAACGAACTTAAGAAACAGCTTCAAGACGCTCACGCTGAAATCGAAGAGCTGCAGGCACAAATCGCAGACCTTGAGAATCGCACACACGCCATAGGAGACAAAGCGCGCGATGCTCGGACCCAGGCCAAGGAGCTCAGAACTGCGAAGCAGCAGATTGAGGAGCTTGAATTTCAGCTTCAGGACCGCAATGGCAGCTCCTCTGGCCATGCGCGACGTGAAGCTGAACTTCGCAGCCAGCTTCGGGATGCGAAGGCTGAGCTCGATCGTCTTCAGCTTGACCTTCAGGAGAAGAGCGAGCAACTTCAGGGTGCTATGAGCAAGGAACGCCAACTCCGCGATCGCCTTAGCAGGGCACGCGCCGACGAGACGTTCACGCTTCAAGCGCAAAACCTCCGAGGACAAGTCGACGAGCAAGAAGCCGAGATTCAAGCTCTGCAATCACAGCTCACCGACCGATCGAACAGACTCCAGTCAAGCCTCAAAGTCGAGACCGAGTTACGAGCCAAGATCAAGAACCTCAAACTTCGGATGTCGAACGCCGACGTCGAAGACCGATCTCAAGATTCCAAGCAATTGTCCAAACTCCAAGAGAGTCTCACGTCCAGCGAAAAGCGCCACGAAGGCGAAATCAAAGGCCTCGTTAAACAAATCCAATACTTACGAGCGAAATGTGCTCGAGAAGAAGGTTTCCGAAAAGATCTGGTCTACGTTAAAGAATGGTTCCTTTTGCAGGTCAATATGTATAATGCTTGGTAAGTCGCGAGTGAAGCGAGCTACCCCTTCCTCCCATATATGCATCTACTAACGTTTTGTCACAGTAACAAGGAAGATCTCCGCCTCCTCGAAGAAATCGGGATCACTCCTGATTACTCTTTCCGTGAAAAGAAGCATTCTCTACGAACTGTGGGTCTTGCGGTTATTGCTACTGTGAGAATGCAGAAGATGGCGAATGCTTGGAGTGGGAATAAGAGGTTGCATGAGCAGTTGATGAGGAAGTTGGAGGGTATGAAGGGGAGGAGGAGTAGTGGGAAGGTTGTGAATGCATAAGCGGTTGGTCACACACTTGGGGAATTGGTGTTTGTAGATTCAGCGAGGTGTTGGTGGATTCGGAGCGATCATTGTTTGAAAGCATATTGCATCTTTGCCGGCATTCGTTGGCAGCATGAATGAGATTATGACACAAGCATTGTTCCCAAACGGATCCCCAGTCGCCATCTCGATCCATTGTGGTTGACTTGCAGATTGGTCACATGCCCTCGCACGACAATCAGCATGGCGCTACAAGTCCTGGCCATGGTCTTCCCAGCGTAGCGATCATTTCCCTCGCTGATCTTGACGGAGCTCGAGCATCACCCTCGTGACATCTTCGTAATTCAGATGAATGAGGCGCCCTGATTCTGGCGCTCAATGCCAGTCCTCTTCAATGCTACGACATCCCCCTAATCCTCTCAACCCATCCCCTCACCCTCCTCATCTCCTCACTACTCTCAGTCATCTCTTGTAACCACTCACAACTCACATCATATCTATAACTCTCCTCCTCCATCCCCTCACGTATACAAATTTCTAAATTCCTTTCCGCTTCATCGAAATCTCCTAATTCGATCTGCACTCGTGCGAGCTCATATATCTTATCAAGATGTAGTTCTCGGTTTGGACAGACTTGTGGTATCATTTCTATAAGATGAAGGTATAATTTCTCTGCTTTTTTGTAGTTTTGTTGCTGGGTGTAGAGTCGCGCGAGGAGGTCTTGGGTTTTCAGGGTTGTAAGGTTGTAAGGTCCGAGGACTCGGAGGTGGAGGTTGATGGATTGTCGGAGGAGGGATTCAGCTTGGTCCAAGTGGTCTATACGCTGGTATGCGATTGCGAGGATCGTCATTGCCGAGAGGGTGAGGCTGTGGGTTGGTCCGATTTGGTCTTTGTGTGAGAGGACTTCCAGCTCGGCGGAGATGGCGTCGTGGATGTGTCCTGCTCTGAGATCGAGAAAGGCGAGGTGGTGAAGTGTGCTGAGTGTTGAGCGGTGAGATGGGCCGAGAAGGTCGATTTTGTGGTTGTAGACGTCTGTTAGGATTGCTGCAGCTTGGGAGAAATCGCCTAGTCGAGCGAGAACGACGCCGTGGAGATCTGCTATGTGCAGAGTCTTTTGATCAGCCATGCCGTAGGCTCGCAGGCACATTGTGACTGCTTTGTTGAAGTACTGTTCTGCAATCTCAAGGTCGCTGAACTTGAGGTAGATCTGTGCTCGGGTGTATGCATCGTCGATAATGCCTTCCAGGTCGTCATCGCTGGGGCGTGGTAGCTTGTCCAATAACGAATCGACGGTGTCTGGATTCTGGTCCATTCTGCTGGACTCAGCTTCCTGCTTTGCGATTTTGGTTCCGATTCGAAATGCCTTGTCGTCCTGCACTCCATGCATTGAGTCGAGCACTTCCTTCACAAGTTTATACAAGAATTTGCTCTCTTTGGTTATTTTCCAGTCCTCAAGGAATGCTGCGATTGTGTGCAGATCATGGACATGAATTCTCACTAGACTTCGTTCCAACACGTGTGCCTGATGCTGAGCATGAGGGACCAATCGACTCTCCTCGTCCAGTGTGTTCTTGGTCAAGAAAGTCGAGACAGCCATGATGGAGACACTATTGAATGCGGCTCTATGCTTAGGCATTACCAATCCGTGTTGGACCCAGGTGTGCTGTACTCGATGCATGTAGAATCCTTCGCCTTCGACTGGGTTGGCGAGAGAGTACGCGACCAATAGAGTCATGGCATCGAGAAATGTGTCTTCATTGACGAGTAGTTCCCCAAGGTGCCGTAAATCGCGAGGCAGCTTCTCAATCGTCCTCATCTTCAGTTCGGAAAAGAGCGCGAAAAAAAGATCGTTGTGGTCGAAAAATCCCCATAGCCGGAGTAGCGTTCCGCAAGCGACATGCTCTTTTTCTACTGACTCGCAAGAAAGTGTCCATGTGGTTGCAATGCTGCGCTGAGACTTGTCAAAGGTTGACCTCCATTGTGAGTTCATTAAGTTTATGAACGCAGCATGATACTTGTCAAGGTACTTCCGCACAGAAATGGTATTTCTGGAGAGGTACGAGCCTGCATGGGCTAGGGCGAGTGGAAGCCCATCAAGCTCTTTCAAAAGCTCATCGATATCTGTTGCGACATGAGTGACGTTCTAATTGCATGACGGCGACCCTTACCTTCGAGCTGTCTTCCAGCATATGACTGCAGAACCTCTCGAGCTTGACTCTGATTCATCTTATCGAGGCGCATGCTTTCTCCTTCGTGTGGTAATAGTTGCAGACGTGTGGTAATTAAGATGTTGCCATGGTCCGCGTACGGGATGTATTTGCGATAGTCATAGGCCTGAGGGTCATTACCGGTCTGCCAGTTGCGATCAACATTGTCCAGAATGAATAGCCATTCAGTGTTCTCTTCTTCAGATAGCCAAGCCAGAAGCTTGCGGCCAGCTTCCTTATAGTCAAATCGAGGACGGGTCTCTTTTGCCTTTCCAGAGGAACCCATAAGAATGGCCGAGGATTCGCTGACCACTATAATGTCCAGGAAGCGCCTGGCTATGCGAGCCAAGGAGTTGAACAGAGACTCAAGAGACGAACCATCGACCCAAAGCACAGCACTGAAGCTCTTGCGACATTTCGATGCAAATTCTTTGCATAAGGTAGACTTCCCCATACCACCCATGCCGTGGAGAACAAATGTTCTTTGTCTGGGCATCGATGGCTTTTGCTGAATGAAGAAGGCCTTGAGCTTGGACATTTCTTCGACACGCGGTATGTAATGTCGACTCCTAGGTTGTCCTTCGAGACTGAATGGTCTAGCGTCTACTTCGTCGTGAGCAAGGCAGAGCTACAATGGCGCGGGTGTGTTTTGCACTACGTACAGGATGTTGGATTCATCTCTTGTAAAGTGTGAGGAGGAATGTATCTTATAAACTCCTTTGCGTATGCCGCTGCCGATGCTGCAGCATATCTTTGCCACTTCTTGTTCTTGTGTGAGTCGGCATAGTCAGCAATACCACGCACGACGATGCAGGGTAAGCTCTCGTCCAGGCCGGCGGCTTCCATCTCGAAGCACAGGACAGATAGCTCTTTCCCTAGGCGATCACGTTCACGAGCACTTCTCTCCACTCGATTGCCAGAGGTGATGTTGCCATAGTGAATCTCAGGCTGATCAGGGTTTGTCCGTGGAGAGCGCGGGAGGAGATAATTAAGGTCACATCTTAGCTGCTCAATGTCCTCGTCACATTCTAGGTTCTCGTCACCTCTGTGTGGGTATGATGCCTGAAACAATTGGTCGTGTTGCGTGCCTGGGAACTGATATCGAACAGAAAGGTTGTCGATGATAGTTCGCAGATAGCTACCCACCTGACTCGCTCGCCTTCGCTCGTGCTTTGCTTTTAGCGCTGCGAGGGCAGAGAGAAGCACTTGAGGAGGTTTGTTGAGTGGATTTCCAGTTCGCACAAAGCCATGTTCCTTTGACTTGCCAAAGTCGTACTGGACAAAACCGCCATAATCCTTATCAGGCTGACTGACGACCACATCGCCTAGTCGCATATCCTTGACTTGTGTAGGCACGCCTCCGGCAATGCCGACCAAAAGACCAACCTTGATTTGCGGGAAGCTTCTAGTGACATGTGTAGCGGTCCTTGCTGCTTGCCCAATTCCAGTACCTCCAGCTGGTAGACAGGCAATTACGACATTGAAAGTGTGTATCCGGCCAAAGGTGTAAGCGGTAGAATCATTCATTGGAAGACCTTGAGGACGATCAAATTCCTGGTCGAGAGAAGCTTCAACCGCAGCCATCTCCAGGGGCAGCGCACATATAATGGCGATGTGGTAAGCCGCCATCTCTAGCACAGGAGGCTGATCCATAGCTTCCAACTCAGGTTGAGATTGTTCACCTCGCGAATCGTGAAAGTAATCAGGCTCACTTGCGATCAGATAGCGATTCTTTGGTCGCGGGTCTTCGTGTTGTCTTCGCCTCGCCATATCATTGGAAGAAAGTTCAAGGTAATCACGTCCTCGGCGTCCAAGACGAGGACTCATGGGCTCGAACACAACTTCTTCAGGTTCTCGTCCAAGACGAGGATTCGTGCGCTCGAACACAATTTCTTCAGGTTCTGAAGGAGCTCTTGACAGGTCCGAAATAGATTCCATCTCGGGGCGCTGACTTGTTGCGAATTCTCTTGGCCTCGCACGATACTCTTGCTGTGGCTCATAAGCAAACATTCGCTCCCGTACAGGTCTGCTGCTGTAGTTTGCGTCATGATAGATGTCGATGCGAGGGTGAGGATAATGTCCTTGCGATCGACTGCGGTAAGGCTCTGCGGGCCTCATGTCAAATTCAATGTCATCATACTGGCGTCTCTGATCAATAGACCTCCGCCTCGAGCGACCAGCGTCTCCTGTATCAAGATAGCGGTCACCCATATTTAGATACCCTGTGCGGGACTGCTTGAACCCGCGGAAGTGGTAGGGCGCTCTCTTGATGGCGAAAGAAGCAGACTTGATAAGGCTGAGCAAGCATGGCGAGTAGTCAGTAGCGATGCCATATCTCGTGCAGTACTTCGACTTTCAGCTTCTACGCCGGACCGGTGTGAAAGGCTTGAGGAGTGCCGCCCACTGAGCGAAGGTGCATCGATAGGGTGAGGTGTGATAGGTCGCAGAAGTGCGCCACATCCGATCGCCTGCAGGATCGTGCATTGTAGCTGTTCCATGCAGGCCTCCATGGTCCATTGACTGCAAAATTGAAAACGTTAGCACGACTGAGCACGACTCTCTAAGTGGAGTGCAAAAACACCAGACATTGTTAGTATCGCCTCGAGTCTCACAGGGAGAGAGACCTCTTGCGACATGTCGCTCGAGCGTTGCGCCGAAGCTGGCTTATGATGAACGTATTCTGCGTTCTGACCTCGCGAGATATATTTCTGGTGGCTCAAGTACCGCCAAATATCGCTTGTAGTGTATCACTATGGCTATAACAATGCTCTTTCTGTCCATCATGAGCTTGCTCGAGAAGCTCAGCCTTTGGGCACCGTGTTAGCTCGTTCCACAAGGGAGCGTGGCACGATCTCGAGTACACCTGACAGATTTAGCATTGCTGCCGTTCGCAAAAGGTCTTGAGCAGCCTTTGCTCTGTCCTGGTGGTGATCTTGGCAGTAGGCAGGTATTCATGCCGGATAGCACCCGAAATGTGAGAGATGATCAAGGTCCCTTTGTGCCAGCATAACAAGTCTCGGATCTGCGACAAATCTTATACTCGCCCTAGAAGGGCAGTACAGTGCTCGGGTGTCGCCGGTGATATGCAAGGGACGCGTTCGCGAGGTGTGGTTCAGGGACTGTGAACCAGACTTGCGTCTCGGCAGTGCCGAGATATACATTGCATCCTCCGCAAGCTTGCTCGAGCTGATGGCATGTAGTTAACGCTGAGTGACTGATATCGAGAAGGGTATCCGTAGGGAGACGCTGGAAAATCATCACGCGACCTGACTATCGATAGACCTGTAGAGATCCAGGCTCTGTGACACCAACGCGTAGTGCCAGATTAAAGTTTGATATGCCACGTGAGAAATGGTCCATGCACGTTCGATGCGAACTTCGATCCAGCGGCACTCATATGCACTTCTTTTTCTATGCATAGATTTATTGCTCGTGATCTGCTGTCGATGAGCATTCCACAGCAGCTGAATCGAGAAATACCTGCCGCCTTTGTAGACATCCATAAAACAGCGATCTGACGGCGTGATTGGCTGTTGCGGAGTCTTGGCGCAAGTGGACCCTGACAAAGACCAGCATGTAAAGCCGAATACAGTCTCTTTGCCCTCCTGTAACTGCGTCTAGTCTCCTTGTCGTGTGAGAGTAGGTATTGTTTGTTGGATCACCTCGCTCGCTATCCTCACCATCATCGCCGCCGCTGCTCTTCTCCGCCCTGTACGACCAGCAAAAGCCCCAAGTCGAGTTCCGCCACGACTAGCTAGCTCTATCACGCGGCTCGCGCCAATCCTCTCCCGCGAGACCACTACCACCACCACTACTCGACCACTTTTCGCCTGCACCGACCCTCCTCAGCTGAACGACACATGCTGTCGACCAGCACCTCCGCATTGTTCGCATAGTTCGCCCTTCGAATACCTTTGAGGACAGCAGGTCTGCAGGTCACTTCGACTTTCGAGAGCAATTTCTACGCGCCAAACCTCACATCTCACGCCTCATCGCACACAGATACGCTTAGCATACGAGAACACGATTTAGACATCTATCACTCAAAATGTCAAACATTATCGGCAACCGCAACAGCACGCCCGAGACGTCGTCCTCGTCTTTCGGAGCCTCCACCCTCCGCCCTCCCACTTCTCGCACGCTGGGGTCTGGCCACCACCTGCGTGCTTCTGCCGACATGGGTGCCTTTTCGGCCACCTCTCCGCTCGCTACCCGAGGCATTCGTCCTGCCTCTGAAGTCTACTTCAACCAGCTGCGTGAGAGCGGCAATACCGCCAACCCTGACGAGGTTGAACGTGCCGCCCAGCAATGGATTGCCGACATCGATCAGTACGAGACCACTCTGGAGGAGATGGCCGCCGCAACCCTTGACCAGGACTTCAAGGACGAGCTGAGCGCTATCGAGCAGTGGTTCCGTGTGCTCAGCGAGCCTGAGAGAACTGCGGCTTTGTATGCGTTGCTCCAGCAGACCACGCAGGTCCAGATCCGCTTTTTCATTCAAGTCCTGCAACAAATGGCCAAGAGCCACCCCATGTCCGGCGTGCTCTCTCCAGCCGCCTTCAACGAAAAGGACCCGATGTCTTCGAGAATGAATGATGCCATGAATAAGCTGAATGTGGAGGGCTCACGCGGCTCCTTTGGTTTTGGTGCGAAGCCGCCGCCTTCGCCAGGTGCCAAGCGCATGTCGGGCTTAGACCCCAACACAATCAAGAGCATGTTTCCAGACGCTGCAAATGCCATCGAGGATCAGAAGAAGGAATTTCAGGCGACTACTGGTAATGCGCCAAAGAGCAACAGGAACAGCGCGGTCGGCGACCGCTCTTCTCAGTACATGCCTACAATCTCTGCCCCAGACGATGATAAGAAGAACGGTGGCATTCCTTCTGGCCCATGGAGGAACACCAGTGGCTCGCAGGGAGAGAATCAGCCTCCAATCGGTAGGCCAAAGTCTTCTTCCAGCCAAGCTCAAGCTGCGCCCATGGGCCAATTTGGCGTCAGCCAGGCTCCTCCACCATCTGCTGGTCTGCGTTCCTCACGACCTTTCCCAATCTCTGGCGACAACAATATTCAGAGCCAAACCGCATCTACTGGCTTGACCGACAGCAACGGCATGCCATTGATGTCACCATATGCGCCTGGCGCTAGCTGGGCTTCCATGACCAACACTCCTATGGTCTCCAACTTTAGCCAGCAGCAGAGCGCCAATCAGGCCGACATGGTTGCAAACGCCACTGCAATGAAGCTTGCTGCGCTCTCGACTGTCAACAACCGCATCCAGCTTGACGATGTGCGCAAGTATCGTCGTGCTAGGTCTTCCGAGGGTCAGAATCAGCAACAGCCCTTGTCACCTGGGGTTCCTTCAAACATCCTCATGACCAACGAGCTTGGCCAGATTCTGACTCCTCAGCAAGCAGCTGCACTTCAGCAGCAGCAGATCGCAGCCCTTCAAGGCCGACGCTCGCGACCTGCTTCTCCAGGCATTGCCATTACCGGTCCTCCAGGCGGGAACCCTGGCATGCCTCTTGGGGGAATGCAGAGCAACGGCTTCCTTGCTGCTGGCAACTATGACTTGTCGGGACTGAACAATGGGATGGCTGGCATGAATCTCAACACTCTTGGTGTGGGTGGCTTTGGCAACGAAGCATACCTTTCTGATGCCTCCGAAATCAATCGTGGTCGTTCGCCTAGAGGACGTCGGGGAAGCTCCAAGCCACCGGAGGACCCTACCGATCCTGCCTTGCTCAAGGATATTCCAAACTGGTTGAGGACTTTGAGATTGCACAAATACACTGATAACCTGAAAGACATGCGATGGCAGGATCTTGTACAGCTAGATGACGCTGGTCTTGAGGGGAGAGGTGTTGCTGCGAAGGGCGCTAGGACCAAGCTGCTGAAGGTAAGATGTGTCGGTTTAGAGTGATGTATCGTGGCATGACTGACATGAATTCCAGGTCTTTGAGCAAGTTCGCGAAGCGCAAGCAGAAGGTCGCATGTAGGTCTGCTCAAAATTGACGAAGAGGTGAATACATCAGGACAAGCGTACACGCTTGATCGATCTATTTTGGTTGTTGAAACTGGTGGAAGAGTCTGGCATCTGCGGCGCAGTGTACTGCTTCCACTTGCATGGCGTTGATCTGTTCCTTAATATCTGACTAATAACGGGATTGATGGTTGCGTTATGAGTGAAGCGATGCATTGCGAAAGGACGGGATTGATAGTGATGTCGATGGACGAAAAATGGCAGGCGCGTGGTAATTAGGATATGTTTGAAAAGCATACTGTTGTTTGTTCTAGTCGCCTTTCGGCGTCCTTTCTACGGCCTTCACTACAGCAAGTCTGGAAAATGGAGGCGTCCAGATCTCTGTTGCAGGTTCCAACGGCCATGCAGCTACGTTCCAAGAGATTCGGCAACCACTCATTCACAGAAGCACTTCCAAGACCCAATTGCGACACGATATTTGCGGAGCTGGGCGGACATTATATGTCTGAGACGTGTAGCACGCATCGTAACAGCTTCTCTCGCACTTGTTACATGGGTCGCTTGCAGGTCTCAACGATTGGCTCAGCGCAGCGCTGTGAATGCCTTGGCGCGCGAAGCGCTTGAACAGACTCCACCCTTCACAAATTCGGCAAAACTTCCATCAACGTCAAAAGAGCAGTGTATCGCCGACTTTCCTATTGTCGAGTTCACTTGTTCTTCCCATTGTTCCATTCACAATGGAGCAAGTGACGTACAATGAGGGCTTGGGCGTCACTCAATCTTTATTCACCTTTGATGAAGGCTATTGTTCTTAAATGCGCTTTCTTCTTTGCCTTCGCTGAAAGAAATTGACTTCTCCCTCTTCCTGTCCATATATGCGCGAACATACTCGAAGCCGTCGAAACGATCGCTCTCTTACCGTTCCACGAACACACGAGAATCACGACTTTACGAACTTTTGTCTGAGACAGCAGGATCTGACTCTCAGCTCACGAATTTTGAACGCTCTCGCGACCACTCTTACGAACCATTTCATGCCTCGAAACACGATCGAGTCTTCTACATCATTCTTTACCAAGAATCTCATCGGAACATCTTTCAGCAAGATGTCTATCGCAGCAATCTTCCTAGCGCTGGTCGCTTCGACCACAGCCATGCCGGCTGTCTCTCCGGCAGCAATCGTTCCTAGAGCAGCCAATTCTTCCGGCGCATACGAGCTTATCGCCGACTACTGCGGCAACACCTTCTTCGACCAGTTCACAGCCTACACAGGCCCAGACCCTACCAACGGCCATGTCGTGTATCAGTCACTCGCGGATGCTGCAGACCAGAAATTGGTCGGCTTCATCTACAACGCTACCTCTAGCGACTCTACTGCTTATATTGGACCCGACTCTACCAACGTCGCTCCTAATGGCCGAAATTCTGTCCGATTAACAAGCAAGCAAACCTTCGAGGCTGGCAGCATGGCTGTCATCGACGTTCGTCACGCGCCAAGCCAATACGGCGTCTGGCCTGCAATCTGGCTGCTTGGCAGCGAAGGCACTTGGCCAGCGAGCGGCGAGTCTGACATCCTTGAATATGTGCACGAGGACTCCTACAACGGCATGACTTTGCACACCTCTCCAGGCTGCAATGTCAACAACGCTTCTCTCGCTCAGCAGCAAGGTCGACTCCTCAACACCAACTGCAACACTGGAAACGCTGCTACTGGCTGTTCAGTCGCTGCATACGACCAGAGCCGTCTGGCTGGCACCTCCTCCAAGGTCTTCTCCACCGCCGGACACAAATTCAACCTTCAAAGCGGTGGCGTTTACGTCCACGACTGGCAAGCCGACGGTATCACAGTCTGGATGTTCGCCCAAGATCATCTCCCAGCCGACCTAGTTGCCGGCAAGCCCAACCCAACCACCTGGAAGCAAAAGCCTCTCGCCAAATTCTCTGGCGACTGCGACTTCTCTTCAGCTTTCAAGTCCATGCAAATGATCATCAACATCGACTTCTGCGGCGACTGGGCAGGCAAAGTCTGGGAATCTTCCGGCGCAGCCAACGCTACAGGCGTCGCCACTTGCAACGACTACGTCGCCAACAACCCTAAAGTCTTCGAGGAGGCTTACTTCGAGATCGCTAGCATCAAGTTCTACACAAATAACGCTCAGAAACCCGGTGCTGGTCCAACCTTCTCGAAGAGGGACGAGGCTCCTGTCCACTTCCCTAAAATCACGCGACCTGGCTGTAGTCATGGCGGCCACAATATGACGACCTCAGCCAGTTCGAGTCACAACGTAGGCCGACCTACGCCTTACTTCACTGCCAATGCCACGCACTCACATAACTGCAGCGGTCACTATAACGCTACAGCTTCAGCAACATCCACCTCGCAACCCTACACCGCAACCCTCGACGCACGAACCGTCTCACAGATCTTGAAGTCAGGCTCCACGAGTACTTTCGCGATCGGTTGGTATATTGCTGCAGGTACGTTCCTTGTCTTTGCTTTCGTTTTGTAAGATAGAGACTTGACGTATCTATAGTTTCCATGATCGTGACTTGGACGATTATGGTTTGGAGAGGTTGTCGAAGGGCTACGAAGAGGATGAATCGTGAACGTTTGGGTATTGATGATGGGTATTGGGATTGGGCAAAGGAAGTGCGATAAGGTACGTCGCGCTTTGGAAAGCTTTTGTAGGATTTGAAAGCGGCTTTGTAGGTATACGGAAAATATCTTGTTTCCATGAACTCTTTCTAAAATTTCTTTTTCTCTCCCTTTACACTTCTGATTCCATGTTTCAGGGACAGCACTGCGCGCATACCGAAATACAAGCCCTTCAGCAGCGCCGCTTACCTCTTCGTCGCAGTCGTCGGACACTATACGGCTTTCGAGACGTTGCGCGTGTAAGATTTCTTCCGTCATGCTATACCAAAGAGAAGCAAAAAGAAAGGCAGCATCGCGGGACCCGAACCTCGCGTCCCACAGTAGTCCCTACCCGGCTTGCTCCTATTAAGGTCGGAAACCAAAGTCACAGATTTTCACCTGTGCCATGATACCGAAGACGTGGGTCGTTCGGCATGATAGAAGAACTCCTGCGTATCTTACCCTTGAGACCAGACGCGCTTGAGATGATTGGATGGAGAAGGCGAGTTGGCTTGCGTGTTTATTGATTGTCTGCTGCAGAGCCGTTGAGGTGGACTTGGCGTGAAACGGGAGGCAGGTGCTGCAAGAGTGATGCCAGAAGGTGGACTTACGGCGCAACTCTTCGTCGTTTACGATCACGTTACAAGCATTTGTGGTAATCATTCTGAGGGAAGCCGTCATCTAGAGTTTGCGAGCTGCGAAGAGCATTGCAGAGTCTTAGATCTTGCTGGGGAGCGGCATAGGCGAAGGAGAGCCGCTGGAGAGAAATTTGGCCTGGAAGTTTGGCCTGTTACCCTCACCCTACGAGCGTTCTGCACATATGCTCTTGTGACTCCTATCGTGCTTCTGTTGCCAGTTGCGTAGTGCACAGCAGAGTCTTACGTCTTTTTGCAGAGCGGTATAGGTGAAATGGAGCCGCTCAAGAGAAGTTTTGCATATAATCCTAGCATATCATGATTCCCTCACGAGCTTCCCGGACAGTCGCTCTCGCGGCTCTCATTGTGCTTCTCATATCGGTTGAGTAGGGCACAGCAGAGACTCATACCTTCTGCAGAGCGGCGTAGGTGAAATGGAGCCGCTCAAGAGAAGTCTTGCCTCCGGTCTTGGTCTTTCACCTCCACCTCACAAGATTCACGGACAATCGCTCTCGCGTCTCCTATTGTGCTTCTGATGCCAGTTACGAGATGCATAGCAGAGTTTCATGCCTTCCAGTAGAGCGGTAAAAGCAGATCAGAGCCGTCCAAGGGAAGTTGCGTTTCAGAATTCTGTCCCCCACCGTGATCTCACGAGATTACCGGACGGTCGCTCTTGCAACGCCCGTAATGCTTCTGACGCCAGTTGCGATACGCGTGGCAGAGTGTCATATCTCAGTTCTGAGCGCCGTGTCGATTCCGAGAATCGCAAGAGACTTTGTGCTTGAGGGTTTGGGGCTTCACGCCAAATTGTCGATCAAATGTTCCAGCGCTTCCATGGACTAGGCTGCATTCGATATCCTGGTTGCGACGTACGATGCGGAGCTTGACACCTATGGACGGAGCGCAGTTCAGGATTGAGGAGTTTTAGGTGCTCGGAGTGAACGTTCGGTGCCTACTCCTCAGTCGATGTGGCCAGTATTTCCGCGGTACGGAATATCTGAGGTCGTGCGAGGTCCGAGTCTAGAAGCACAGCTGGACATTTTGAACGGAGCGACGCAGGCAGTTTCATACTCAGGCTATCAAGAAAGTGGCAATGCTCGCTCTCACATGCTCTTCGTTTCCTTGGCCAAGAACTTCTTGGCGACGACCAGCTCCAACTCCATCAGCAGCGAGGCGCGACGATCGAAGAAGCACGAGTAGATTTCGATGAGCTCCTTCACAGTATCCTCAACCGCCTCCGGTGCCGTGACCAGTCCCTCGGCGTCCTCCTTCGGCCACATTTCCTGTACACGCTTGTTGGCAGAGGCCGCGTTGGCCTCTAGACGTCCCAAAGCTCCCTTGATGCTGATTGATGGCCCGATTGCGTATTTGCCAGTGAGACTCCACGGGTTCTCGTGAGCGCGCTTGAGCGGAGCATTGCAGCAAGGATCGCGAAGGAGGTTCAGCTTGTGAAGTGAACATCCACAGCGACAACCTGACGTGACTGGAAATGATTAGCAAGGCACGAAACTATTCGCGTTGAGCATTTACACTTGATGCTCGTTGGACCTCCGAACTTCTCGATGACAGCGCGAGCCTGCTGAGACGAGGGCCGGTAAGGGAGGAAGCGTGCCAGGTCAAGACGGGTCTTGTCCACGACCATGACCATAGCTTGCTTTTGATGCTTCTCTGATGCATGTTTAGTATTGAGACGCCAGTGTACGAATGGAAGAACTTACTGTGGCTGGTCTTGCCGCGCTCGACAGCAGGATGAGCGTGCTTCTGATTACGCTTCGAAACGGTGCGATCTGGCAGCGAGACATGCTTGGTGGCTTTCTGGATGCGCATGTCTTTGCTGCGCAGAGGCATGTCGCCAAAGCGCGAGCGCGTTGTGTTCGACATGGTGGTGTCGCAAGTGCTGAAGTTGGACGAACGCGGCGCTGTCAAGTGATGGCGGCTTGAAGGCTAGAATTGCCAGAGCTCTCGGACCAGTCCGCAAGCACGGACTTCTGCGCATGCATGCCAAGATCGCACGCCAATTGAAGCATAAAAAGCTCACTTCGCCGCCGAAGCTCTTCCTCTTCCCTCACACCAACTCTGCTTGACACCAGCAGCTCCGCGTCCCAAGGCGTCGACGACCTTTCAGTACATCTGCAAACGAGGCTAGCAGATCTTGAGTACGCAACATCGAGCGCCAGACCGACCAGTTTTACGAGACTTCCTCGAGTCTCGCTGCAGGTTATGGGACTGTGGTGACCGCTCGTGCCAGGGTCCGAGCCCGTCATCTCCGGATGGGCACGATGTCGCTATGGTTACAGCGGACATTGATTCTCATGCATGGGTCGAGGGCTCCCCTCCCCATCTCTCAGCACATGGTGCGAGCTCTGAGATCGTCTCTGAAAGCACCAGATCTTGCTTGATGTTTCGCTCATGCTGAACCCGCGCTCTCCTCAAAGAAACCACAGCGGCACAATTATTGGGGAGAGCGACGTACGTATACCCTTCCCGGTGTGTGTACTGACAATGTGTAGGCCATCAGTTGCTGGGCTGTGGCCTGGCGCTGGAGGCCAACATGACACCTCTGTTCCGGTGTAGCGTGAGAGCTGCGTAGCAGGGAGCTCGGACCGTTGCGCGGGAGCATTGAACCTTGACGCGCTTGCAAAGCCCCAGCCAAGTCGCCATGTAAAACGCGCCCTCTCTCACCCCTCGACCTTATTCCCCTTTCCACTCCACCTGCACACACACGCGGCACACTCCTCCACTGCCATCTGCATCCACACACGACATCTTCGACCATTGCGGCACCAGTGTAAATCCAGTTATTCTGCGAGCGAGGTTAGCAGAACATGAGCTAGAAGCCTCTGGCGCCAGATCGGTCTGTGTTTCAAAGGCTTCCTCGAGCCCGCGGCAGACCAAGGGACTGTGGCGACCGCTCCTGCTAGAGTCCCGAGACTCGTCGTCCAAAGAATGGGGCAGTGAAGTCGCTGCGGTAAAGCAGGGCAATGATTCTTACGCCGGGTTTAGAGTGCTTATCCTCCCCGGCACGCCTGGGCACTGGGGCGTCCCCATGGGCTTTGGGACCCTCTTTGTTCTGCGCCAGATCTTGCCAGAGGCTTCAACCATGCTGGTACACTGACCGCGCGGATCTGACGGAGCAGTGGATGCGCAGCACGGTTGTCGTACGTATGTCAACCGCTTTTGATTACTGACAACGTGTAGGCCATCAGCTACTGAGCAGAAAAGCTTGGTACTGGAGGCCAATGATGCTTTTGGAGAGCAGCACAGAGACACGATTCCAAGAATCGCGACAAGATCCCGTCATCGAGACATTGTGGTACTCCACTGAACGGTATCGACGTCTCCTGATAACCGTCCGCCGAAAGTCATTCGTGTGAAACGACGTTGCTTTGCAGATGCATGCCTGGCTATAATTAGCATTGTGCGTATTGTCAAGACATCAAAAGCTTGACGTTCAAGCTTGCTGGCAGATCATGCGAGGCAGACGCATTTGAGCGTGAAACTTGAATGTGAGCAAAGTGAAAACCGATGTGAAGTCCGATGTGAAAGGTGAGGTGAGGTCGGGAGAGAAATGGCGCGAACTCCACAGGGCGAGGGCCAAGCTCCGACTCGGCATCTGGGGCAGGGCAGGTACCTACAGCTCACGTTGATCACAAACATCCTTCCAGAAACAAAGACAAAGACAACGACTAACGATACGATCGAGGTGCCTTCACATACTGTAACCATGGCAGCGAGACTACCGAGCGCTCTGCGCGCATTCTCACGACCCGCGACCACTTCCTTCGCACAGACCCGAAGCTTCCAGACGAGCCGAAGACTGATGGCTGATGCTGTAATTCCACCAAAGAAACCTATTGGAGCATTCAGAGGATCGTGAGTGGTAGTCTGAAGAGGTATACGGGCGGAAAGATGCAGTGTTGACATCGGACGATACAGATTATTCGGTTTCCTTCTGGGTACTGTGCTTGCAGGCAGCGGCATGTACTATTACGTGGTAGACGAGTACAAGGTTTCGAATGAGCTTTTGACCGAGGATATCTACGTGAGAAATATTAGGAGCGGTATAGTATATGAAGCATAGCTGACGTGATATCAGGCTCTACAATCTGCGGTGACGAGGTTAGAAGGATACGTGAAGGGGCTTGAGGGAGAGGTCAAGGGCTCGAAGAAGTAAAGCTGCAGCGAGGACATTTGATTGCGATGTGCACATCGAGCTTTTGGATGAGCAAGGCATCAAGGCGAGCGAATGCGGATCGAACATCGAAATGCGGCCCGAATAATGAGGCTCTTCACTCAAGATGCAGTGGGGATCAGGTGGCACAGTCGTGTCAGAAACAGTCTGATGCGAGTATCAGCTCCTCTCTTTCAAGCCTCGTTTCCTAGGTCTTGTACAACATGATCACTACTATATACCCCCAAATTTCGCGCAAATCCCAACTGCTTCTGCGCAATGCGGCCGTCAAGAGTCCAAAGATCTACGCTGTCTCGTGCACAAGAAAGATATATGCCAAATCCCTATATGCTCCCACAAACACCGGCCTGCTAGTCCCAATAACATCTGCATCTGCGCAAGAATCGATATCTACAGATTTCCGTTACTACGATACGGTCTGCTTGACCTGGGTCTTTGCTTGCTCGACTTTCTCTGCTGCGATCTTCGCGAGCTTGTCGAGTTGTTCTTGTCGAGCTTTTCGCACAGCTCGGAAGAGCAAGACGAACATCAGCTCGACGCGCTCCTTGGTCATCATCAAGATACCTTGTACCAGGAAGCCTTTGAGAAGTTGTGGGGCGACACCCTTCCAGAGTCCAAGAATACCATCTCGTTCGACGATAAATGCCATGACCTCAGTAAATGACTTGAAAGGCTTGCCCATTCTCTGTGGCGGTGGCTTTGATTGCAAGCCAACTTTTGCGATAATCAATGGCTGTGTCACGATGGTCGCAATCATCTTCGAGAGTGCTCCGAGGGCTGCAAGATCTGTCAGCATACTTATTTTCGGATTCAGGGTCTCTCTTCACTCACCAAATGCCTCATGAGGCGCAAGTCGCGTCTTGTTTGGAAAGACCACAGCGTGTAATCTCTCGTATGCACCGTATGTGATGGATGGGTTCACGACCAAGACCATACTAGCACTCAGACCTCTCCACAAGCCAGCCACACCGTCAGGTCCATCAATGACCTCCTTCGCAGTCGCCATTATACTCTTCTTCTCGCCCTTCTTTTGCGTCTGCTGTCTCGTGGTCACAACACTGATTGGGATCGTGAACAATTGCGCCAGAGCACCAGCAATAGCTCCTATCGCCAACTCCACAGGCGTGCTCGCCGTCTTCCTGCTTTTCGCAATCTTATCATGATAAAGTTCTCTTACAAGTCCATACCAGTAGAAATATGCGAAGTTAGTGCTGACGACACCAAGCAAGTTTCCACCAAGGCCATTGAAAAGTCCGGAAACACCTTCCTCTTGAATGATATGCTGGATTGCGTGAAGTGTGCCTTCATAGTGTACATCGAGCGGGTCTGCAGCGTATGTATCTGTTATGCTTCTCTTGACTTGTGTTTGTAGTCTCGTCTTGACAAGATCGAGCGGGTAGACGAGCGAGTTGGCGACAAGAGCTCCTGCTGAACCGGCAAGGGCCAGGCCCCAAGCAGGAAGCTCTTCTTTCGAAGGTGCGGGTGCCATTATTGGCAATGTCTATATTTCTCGCGAGATGTTCTGCGATCCTGATCTCCGAGGCCGAGGCTAGTGGGGCGGTGATGAAGTCGGACTATCGTTGTGGTATCATAGGGAAAAGGTGTGGACTCGTGATCGGCCGTACTGTACAAAGGTCTTATTCTTCTTGTTGATACTGTTACACAAAAGTAATAAAGGACAAGCCCGAGCAAGATGATGCTGGACTAGTCGCAGCCCTCATCATGCTGCCATTCTGAGGGCCGAGGTTGGATCGGTTCACTACTTTCTCGGCGATAAGTCGCTTGTCTGCCGCGCGCACGGTGCAAAGAATGGCTGGGATCGCGCGGCTCTCTCGGCTGCAGCTCCGTGCACGTGAAAGTCCGACGACGACATCCTTTCGTCTTGAAGGCATTTTCACCAACGCAAGCACGACTGCATCAATGAGACCCGGGGAGACTTGCATTGAGACCTCCGAATCCTGTTCAATGGCAAATACTGCAGCTGTGATGACTTGAAATCGGTACAGGAACAGTGTATTCCAAGCGTAATTCATTTCTCGTTTCTGCCGCTGTGAAGCTCTCCTTGCCGTGGTCATACCAGGTAGGGACATATCTATCAAGGTAAGCGAGGCTGCGACGCTCATGATGCAAGACAGGAATTTGAGTAAGCGCTGTGACAAGATGCATATCATACTTTGCGGTCTCTTGCGGTTTCTTGCGCTCAGAGACTACTATGATCACCTTCTAATGATGGACGCAACATCAGGTAGCAAATGTCAACTGAACATCATGAGGAAACGACGTCGAACAGGGTCGCACTTGCAAAGGAGCCACATACATGGATCCAATAAGACCAAAGGAGGCGCCGCCTAGTTCACAGAACAATGGCCCTATACATTGAAGATTGGACCTGGTTGCTCAGTATCTAGCTTGAATCCTGCGACTGAGTAAGACCGCTGTCGAGCGGTCTCTCTCTAAATGGTACATTCTTGCCATCTCGCTTTGCAAGATCGAGGAGATTCTTGTGATGCTGTTCTCGTTCCGAGACTGGCCCATCATTGCGAGGTCTGGACAGATCAACTTCAAGCAACGCAGGTGCTTCCCAACCAGTCCAATCTGTCTCAAGCTCTGCACGAACAGTGTCTCCCACTTCACCAGGTCGGCTGACGCCAACTGCTTCCACAACAGCAGCTTCACCATGCATTTCACGATGAATGCCTTCGCCCGACAACTCAGGCTTGTCGATCATGTCCGGCTTCGTGTCCTCAGTGATCTGCCTCTTTGCGCGTCGGCGCCAGAGCAGTATTCCCAATATGATGAGCAGAATGCCTCCTATCGCAGCACCGACACCAATTCCGGCCTTTGCTGCTGTCGAAAGAGGGTTTCCCGTCGATGTTGGTGAAGAAGTCGCAGCTGTACTTGAAGCCGTGGTCGCCACAGTCTGTGAGGTTGCGCCAGGTTGTGCTGATGATGAGCTGGTCGATGAGATTCTGCTCAGGTAGTCCGCATCTGTTGATTCATACATCACAACGATAGGATAGGCTTGTCGCCGGCCTATGATGCTACTGATCGTCGACTGATTTGCAACGACCACGTTATCGCTACTGATTCCATCACTGTCACAGGTGGTCACACTATCGGTGCCATTCACGTATAGCGTAAGTTGCCTGGAAATCAATCAGTAATTTGCTGTAAGCGAGATTTGTGCCTACATACTGTGGACAGCATGTTGCAATAGTCAAAGCCGTGTTGTCATTGACAACGCTCTGAGTGGCAGTGACGTATCCGGAGGGACATATTCCTGGTGAAAAGGTCACAGATGTTCCAAAACTTCGCACCTCGGAAGGAAAGCAGGATGATTGAGGTCCGTGAGCGATAATGCCTTGGAACAAGAAAGTGTCAGACTCTACCGAATGCGGGAATGGGTAGATCGAAGAGCTGGTATTAATGTAGTCGTATCCCGAGGGCGAAAGTGTGTATGTTGAATCGAGACAGAAGCTCGGAGGCGTGAAAGTGGGCAGAGGATTCGCTGGTGTAAGTGGTGACGGGCCAAGTTCTGATGGCTCAGGTCCATCAGCGAGGGTGAAGGAAGGGTTGATGTCTGTGTCTGTCTCTTGTCGGCGGACCAGATGATGCAGACGTCGAGTGATAATCTTGACGTACATCTTGCGTCCTTGCTGCGAGTGAAGGGCACCTCCTTGGCCTGTCTGGGTGGCGGATCCTATAAGGCAGCCCTATCCGCCATCCGGAACGCGCACCAAGGCTTGTTATTGTCTTGTGCAAAGCAGTCGCAAAGGTGTGGTCGCGACAATTTGATGCTTTCTTCTGACTGCTGTGCCGCCGATCTGCCAGTGCCAGCCTAGCGCATCCTACAACGCCCAGTCGAGATTCTAGAACCACATGATCAGCGGAACTTACAGCCTGAAGGACAGAACCTCACAACTTGCCCAGGCCTTGGGGAATTCTTATCCTCAGACGTATTTAACGACTTGGCGCATGGCCTAGCATCATCGCCGCATGCATATCGAATCGCCTTGTTATTGAGAAATATGGCATGCTTTTGCGACGAGACAAAATAGATTCTCTACTTTTCTCCCTCTGGTGAAGGCATTCCTCCTGCTCCTCCTCCTCCTCTTCTTCATACTCCAGCTCGTCACGCTCATCTCTCGCTAACTCCTGTATCTGCTCGATATTGTGGATAAAGGACTTCTCTTGTTGCGAGTCACGATCATCTGGATATGATTCATGGTTGAGGTTCTGCCAGGCTGGATCGGCTTTGCGATGTCTTCTGATCCTCTCGCGACGCACATCTCGAAGTATTTTGAATCTACTCGCCCTTGCAGTTTTGGCAACAAGAGCGAAGAATGCAATGTTCATGTCCTCCACCCTAATCAGGGGCCCTCTTACGGCTTTCTGCTTTTTGGCGAATGCCTTCGATGCTGCTCGGGTCCGCCGAGACATCTCAGCCCTCTCCAGAAAGAAGTTGTGGAGCATCTTCGCCTAGACAAAGCTCAACTTACGCTTCTCGATATCAAAGCGCAAATCTGGGAGCAATGAGTCAATGACAAACCCGTCAATGACAACAGCGTATGGCGCCTCATGGTAACTAGTGACTCGTTCTTGAGCAGGAGCCCCAAGATCGAAATAGCACTCTAAGCTATTCTCCCAGCAGGAATACTTGCATTCCTCAAACTGTTCTGTAGAGCCAGGCTTCAAGTCCTCGGGCACTTTTCTGCTCTCTTCCGTCTCTTTAAAGATGCAGCGATTGTCATCGTGCGCATCCATTCTGTCAAACACCAGCTTCAGGCTCAAAGGCCGCTCTTGCTCGGTCATTAATTTTGCCCTACTGCGGCACGAGGCATCGTGGAAGGAATCGATCGGATAGCCGCAGCGTATACTACATCGTCGAGCATCCTGAAGAATGGCCGTCCTCCAGGCGTCCAATATGTGAAGACGCCATGTCTTACAAGTCTGGCGCACCGATAGCCAGTCTTCAGCATAGTCGTGCCTGGCTCCTTCGTCCCCTATTGCTAGGAACCCGAATATTCGTTGCCAGATCTCGGCAGGTATGTCAGATATCATGTTAGTGGCCCCAATGTAGCGCTAATGACATTGACATTGCTGTTGAGTAATGAAACGCGTCCGGGGGTTCGGAACGGGAACGTGCCGTCCACCAAACAAGGTGCACCACTTCGTCTGTTGCTCTGGAGGTATCCCATACTCATCTCATACCGCACTTCACAGCTTTTACGGCTCAGTCCAAACCATGTCGTTGTGCCTGAAGCCACCATCGTCATCTCTCCTGCAGACTTCATTGACGACCTCGAACTTTCTAAAGAGGGCCCCAGATTGATATCCCGCAATCAGGACCTGTGTTTAGTGAGCCTTTCGATCCCACCAAGCGTTCGCCTTGACAAGTCCAGATTGGGCTGGAAGCACGGCCTAAGCATTTCAAGAGAAGAAACATTGGCAGCTTAGACACAGGTTCTCAGGTCTCGATTGCGTTTGACCAAGAAGGCTGCTGTGGTCCCCGCGTTATCACGCATACTGGAACTAATGCTTTCGGTTGACGTCCAATAATAATCCGCTTCTACACCGGACGATGCATCATGTGGCAATCCCTGCGACCATTCCTCTTTCGATCGCATTGAGGCCGCTCTGGCCAGAGCGTGTATAGCTCAGCCTCCTCGTCCACCTCGTACTATAGCCGCGAGAGCGCGTCGCTTCAGGCGACCATATCCTCAATTGTGCATATCAGCCTTGCTAAAGAACAATGAGCGATGCCAGAGCAGTAGCTGCCGTGCGCTCATACACCGGAAATCACGTCCATGGCAACGCCAGAGCGCATTTCGGCGATGTCCATGGAGATGTCACATATAGTCAGTACCGAGAATGGTATGATCTGCCATCACAAGCCACGACGCTAACAATGCCGGACATTCAGACATCACATACGAGATACACAAGCGGCGATCGTTGGAGATCCCAGCGAGCGAGCGCATAGGAATTGAGGCTTCCATGACCGGACTTAATTCTTTGCTGCATGTAATACAGTCGAGACTGGAAACCCTCACTTCTACTGTGCCAGCAAAGGAGATGTGCTCCAATTTGCACCAAGAAATCAGACGATCAGCTTCAATACTGCATAGTCTAACATCGCGTCTAAGATCGCTGACAGCTGCCTCCACACGACGAGCTCTTATAAAAGCTGACCACCTGATTGTGTTGTTCTCGAATGCAATATTGCTCTTCGACGAAATTCAAAAAATAGCTAAAGAAGATACTCCTGTGGATGAGAATCGATCATCGCTGTTGAAGGGATTCGCGCGGCAGGTGGCACAGCAGAATGCAGCTTGGCAGCTGCAAGTTGATCTCCTAGATGGGTGTGTCCCTGGTCCCCCTACACTGTCAGCTGTGGCCACTGACGTGCAAACAACAGATCAGCTGGAAATGATGAAGATCTCATTTCAAGCTTAGAATCGACGGTTCAGACCCTCCTCCAAGAAAATGCCACCCTCAGTGATAGGATGGAACGAATGAATGAACAAATCCATCGCATGTCGATTGCAGTGGGACAAGACATGCACGTGATTGTCCCAGATTCAAGAAGCAGAGCAAGTCTGCTGCTCCCCGACCGGAACCCGCGAGCAAGCTTTATCAGTTTTCAGATGGAAAATGACCTGGAAAAAGTGCTAGAACAATCTCGAGTCTATCGGCGTAACGAAGGCCGCTCGGAGGTGTTCTCCTTCGACAGTTCAGTGCTGCGGCAGTATGGCTGGAGAGAGCTATCTGAGCTCTCTATGAAGGATACCTCTGTCATCTCCGTCATTGCCTTACCAATACGCATATCTGCCTTGAACGATGGCAGTTGGTATCTGGAACGTAATGTCTCGAATACTACTAGTGCAGTATTTCCATCTATTGTGGAGGAGCACGAAGTGAGCTTTGAGACGTCAGCGAGTAGTGATCTCCGAGGCCGAGGGCCTGCAAAGCATGACACCTCGAGACAACGAACAGCTGTGTCATTTGAAGCAGAACAAGCTCGCAAATCTCCGATTGAGACAATTGCAGCAGAGACAGATCCAGGAAACCAGTTTGTAACGAGAGCGGACCTTGCACTAAGGAGGCGACACAGAGGACCCAACACGTATGACTTGTCCTGGCGGCAACTTGACAGAATCGGGTTCAGAGCTGGTTGTACCGAATATCCAGCAGCAATTGCGATGATTCAACACACGGTACAAACATTGTACCTAAGCCACAACTCCATCATAGACTTATCGCCGTCGATCTCATTATGCCAGCACCTGCGATTCCTCGAAGCAGTTCATTGCGATCTACGGTTCTTTCCCTTAGATATCATAGACCTGCCGTTCTTGGAAGTCTTGAATCTCGGGCACAACCATTTGATGCACGTTCCGAAAAACATAGCTCACCTCTCGTCCCTAAGGACTCTCTGGATCCACTACAACTTGATTGACTGTCTTCCCGATTCTGTCATGGACATGCAAGAATTGGAAGATATAAAGGTGGATGAGCGGGTAAGTGAACATTGGCGGAAGACTCACCTCAATGTCTTTGAAGGTGCTGTCGCGACTGTATTTGGGCCGCAAAGCGCAGCTGGGCGTGTCTTTCTAAAGATGTCTCCTGCGTCCGTGGAAGAGAGGCCTCTGTCTTTCCAGTATCGTGAAGAGCACAGGAGGTCTGGAGGGTCTATAGTACCATGAGCATCTGAGGTATGAACTCCAGCAGGTCCGCCAGATAAATTAAATCTAGGAGTATTGCTGTCTTACATGCCCAGCATAACTCGAAGATCAAGTATTTGAGACTGAAACGTTCGATGTCTAGTCTCGATGTCGCGAACTAAAGACCTGAACGCCCTTCTTTCTCCCGGAGATATGTCAAATACTCCTCCGGCCACTCCTCTTCAACAGCATCCTTCGGCTTCTCATACGCCAGATACATCTCCAAATCCACCTTCCTCTTATCCCGGAAATCTACAAGTTGTCGCCAATCCTTGCATTTCCTGATGACACTCATATCAGGATGAGGATTCTCAGCGCCCTTCATCCACTTGTATGTCAGCATCCCTGTATCTGCCGTGCAAAGGAGATGCTGCATTAGCATATCCATACAATGCTGGAGATGGACCCAATGCATCTTGTCTTCATGAACTTTTGTCGAACTATGGCCATAATTCTCAAAGACTTTGTGGCGGATAGTGTTAAGACAATGCACTTGATGGAAGAAATCTAGGGCTCCGATATATGCGTCGTCGCCGAGATGCCAGTATGAGTCGGAGTATTTGGCAACGAGCTCTGGGTCTTTGCCCATCCTCAGAATCTCTTCTCTTGTGAGAACAAGGGTGTGAATGCTTTCGAACTCAGCCCAGGCTGCGTCTGATACTGGATTTGGAAGCTGTCGCCATGGAGAAGGATCTGAGCCAGGGAATAGTGAGCCATTGAAGGGGACCGTGTGGAGGTCAAGCTCCATATCGTTGAGTATTGGAGCTAAAGAGTGTCAGCACTCGCCCTGACATCGTTCTAGACTTCAAAGGAGCCTACAGTATAGTGATGTCTCTTTGAGCGCTGCATTTCTGCCAGTGAACTGAGAGCAGGAAATTGCGAAGAGGACAACTGACGCAAGGAACAGGACGCCATTCACCAGGCTGATGATGAAGTGTCTTCGATCCGGCACGCCGAGTTTGGTACGCTGTACAGGATTCTCTTCTTCATGGTCCAGTAGCGGATCCTCCGACTCATGCGACGCCTTCTCTGCTCTTCTCATCGAATTGAGCAGTGCTGAACTTTGCATGTTGCTCATGAGTAAGATCAGTCAACAAAAAAGCTCGAGCATGAACCGGCAGAGCCTGAGGAATGTGAAGGACTTGCCCGCAGACCATTCCCTAGCTTCCATGTGCACCGCATGCATCCAGCCAGCTGCACGAGCTCTGACACTTCATCAGTCGCAGAGCTCATTCAGGACACGTGCTTGACTTTACCTTCATCTAGTCCAGGCTCTCTAACACAAGGCTCGGTCTTGCCGAAGGCCCATCGCGTTTACTACATTCATGCCTGCCTCTTTCAGGCTAGCGGCAAGGCTGGGAAGCAAAATACACTCACCGGTCTCGGTCAGATTGCCTGAACCTCAGATGAACAGCTCAGCAGTGGAGTCATTATAGCGAGAATCTTCTGCACACCTGCAGAGTCATTAAGTAATGAGTTGCAAATCTATGCATGGCTTGCAGCTAACCACGAAGCTTACAAGCACAAGCTTCTCAGCCTTGCGACTTAGCTGAGCCTATTTGCTTCACAACTCCGCTCCTGTGCAGGAAAGCATACAGAAAATGATTCTGCTAAGTCTGAGAGCTGTCGAAAGCTCGACTAGGACGAAGCGTAACGTGCATCTTTACACGTGTCAACGATCTCGACCATCTGGATAGCATATCGTGGCTGCGAGTGGACGCAGAGCTTACCGATAGAGCAAATTAGGAGCGGAAAAGCCCTCTCAGTACGAAGCACAACATGCATCTTATGCGTATCAAGGATCTCGGCCATTTTGATGACACCCTGTGGCTGCATAGCTTGCCATGAAACCAACCTACGAGCAGACCGACAGATCCCATTCTTTACCATAAAGCCGCCCTTCTCCATCCCTACTCCAATCTTTCAATCCGGAAACCATCAGTCCCACAAGCTTCACAATGCAATTCATCAACATCGCCCTCCTCACCAGCCTCCTAGGCTTTGTGGCCGCAACACCAGTCGGCAAGTACCCATCAAACAGAATCATCACAACTCTCAAAGCTGACCTCCCTTTCCTCATACAGAAGTCCGCGGTGACCTCAAGACCGACATCTATCTCAAGGTCTGCTACTCACCAAACCCGCCGAAGTCATGCAAGCGCGACCTCGGTAAGCCATCCTAAGCTGAACTCGTTGAATAAGCCAAGTAGACTAACATTATATTCAAAGATGAGCGCGGAGAGCTGAAGACCGATATCTATCCAAGAGTCTGCTACTCGCCAAACCCGCCAAAAGCATGTGGCTGAGAAGATAACATGTCTTTGAGGGGAGTGTCTAAAGGGGCCCAGCTCAATCACGCATTTGTGTCTGGGTAGTCGATCTGTAGTTTGCGGGTGTCAATGATCTTTGATACCTTTCATGCAATACTCTATGACTGTCGGATGCTCATGACTTCATTACCCTGTACTGCACGGGATCAATAGTACAATGCCTTCTGCCACCACTCACATCTCGGATTCGCGGTGTCATCAACCTTCTGCGTGATGCCTGTGACATTGAGCACATTCATGCTCGCGTTTCGTCCGTATACCGGGAAGTTCGTTACTCCTGGTCCGTTCGGGTTGCCAGTCATCGCGTAGTTCGTGATATATTCCTGCAAAGCAATCGCAGTCTGTGGCGAAGTAATGTTCGCTCCGTTGTAGTACGTGTAAGCGACATCATTCCCGTGTAAAGCTGGCGGAACAGCGAACTGATAGGAATGGGTCTTGTTCTTGTACGCTTTGTCCAGGAAGAAAGTGTTGCAAGTGAAGACTGCTTCTGCGATCGTCGCTGAGGCACGAGCAATCTGGTTAGGGTAGTCGGATTCCGGGTAGAGGACGTCTTCGAGATACCGAGCAGATTGTGGGAAGCTGGGCAGTGATGGAAGAAGACTTTGCAGCTGGGTCGAGTATGTGCTGTCGTTTTGATTGAAGGGGGAAGTGAAGAGAAGACCTTCGTCTGCGTTATGACCGACCATAACGCTCACGTCTTTCGCGAATTGACCTTTGGCCAGGAGCTGGCCTGGTAACTGAGGGGCGAAAATGCCGTCCACAACAGGGCCATAAGTGAACTGTCCGTAAGCTGATGTGCCGACTTGGATGATGTTTGCAGTCTGGAGTGTCTGATATGGAAGCTTACGAGCTTCCTCGATTGTGGACACATTCAGAAGCGTCAGATAGGCACTGTAAATGTTCTCCTGCTGAACAGTGCTGACGAATGGCTGGAATCCTGGACTTTGTGGGATGGCTTGCTGGAATGCGATTGGTTTAAGGCCCCCAAATGCTGTGATCTGATGCATGATAGAGCCACCACCAGCAGACTCGCCAATCAATGTGATTCTGTTTGGGTCGCCTGTGCAACGTCGATGTCAGCCTTACTCGTTCCCGATGAGGGAATCGCATTGTACTCACCTCCAAACTTTTTGATGTTTTGCTTGACCCACTCAATGGCCAGCCTCTGGTCGTACAAAGCGGCATTGGCGGTGCCATTTTCTTGAAACGTAGGACCCGAAAGCCACCCGAAAGCGCCAAGTCTGTAGTTCAAAGCAACGTACTGTGTCACTATTAGTCACAACATCTGCCCTGAAATTATGAAATTCCACCCACAATGATGCCCGAGCTGCCATTGTCCTCGCTCCGCGCAATCAGTCCAGCAGGATTGCCAGAACCGCCTTTGTCGCCAGCGGTGTACCCTCCTCCGTATATCCACACCAAGACAGGAGCACCCTTGTTCTTCTTTCCATTTCTCTTGTCGAATATGCTCTTCGGCACCTGAACATCAAGGAACAGGCAGTCTTCCGTTGTTCTTGGATCTTGCGCTGGCAGCCCACCACTTCCAGAACTGCTCGTATTGAAGTCTGCAGGGCTGAATTGTGTCTTGCCTTGCAAGTATTCAGGAATGAATTCCTCGGCGATCAGAAGCCAAGCTGGGTTGGCCTGAGGGCATATTCGTCCAATTTCACCTGTTCGAACGACTGATCGGTCTTTAAGTGGAGGCTGAGGAGCTCGAAATCTTAGATTGCCCGTCGGAGGTTGAGCATAGCGGATGTTGGAGAAGTTGTAGTATTTGCCGGTCTCGTTAAAGACAGTGGCTCGCTGTACGACGTATCCCAGGTCAACTGTGGGAAGCTGAGTCGCCCGTTCTGTGATCTCGGTAGCAGGTCTTGCGGCGACTATGGTCAACGAAGCCAGAAGTGTGACAGCCTTGATTAATGACAGCATCTTTCTTGACTTCTCACATCGGGCTACTAGATTGAAGTAAAGCTCAATGGCGTACTACACCACCATTGAACGGAGACCGAAGACGTAGAGGGGTGCGGGAAAGTAGACTGTGATACCTACCGACCAAGTGAGGAGTCTTTGCTTCTTGTACTCGACCTTGAAAGACCTACAGATGATGATGCATATCCACCGGCTCGTAATCCAGAAGAGGCAAGTACGTTCGCCTAGAGCTGATGTAGGATCCGAAATATGCATGAGTCGAAGCAGTCTTCGCAGCAGGATCCATGCATTACCTTCGACAAGTGGAGTCCACGGCATTCATCGGCTGCTGCTGTCCAGATGGCATTTCAGCCACGGCTGTCAAAATGCCACGCGGGAGATGCGAGACATCTTGGCTTCTGGAATGATGTGCAACGTGGTTGAGGTTGTACAACAACGTGGCATGCTTGGTAGCCCTGAAGCTGGCCCCATTGGCTTCATCTGAATTAGGAAGATGCATTCGTATAGTAGGGCTGGCGACACAGGTCAAAGCGTTTTGTGCATGATGTGCGATGATGCGGTGAGGAGGTGGTGGAAGGCGGGCAGCGAGATGACGGAATGACGGTGCCGAAGGATTGGACATGACTTTCAGGCACAAGCTTTCCAAGGCTCTTCCGGCAAGGGTATTATGGTCAGCGAGATCATTTCAGGCAACAAATTATCGTACTGCTTCGAGGACTGACTGCACCACACTTTCTTAAGGGTCGATACTCTTCATGAACTCTGCTCGATGACATTCGCCGACTCGTGCAATCGTGGCCTGCAAGGATCGTGTCCCAGCCGAGATTCTCTCCATCATCTCCACACGCTATTAAACAAGCGTGGATCGAACGAACAGGGTAATCGCATTGATATTCTCGGGCTATTACCTCAAAAGACAAGATGCGCCGCTCCTAGCAAGACGCCAGGTTTATACAATGTGCCGCGAAGCAGAATCATCCCGATCGCCGCTGGTATCAAGTTAAAAACATATGCAACTTCAGCTGTGTTCAACTTTTCATCCAAGCCTCGGATGTGCTGTGCCATTCCGCCTTCCATGCTATCCCCAAAAGGCCGTGCGTCATGAGCTCTATAGTATTACAACGATGTCTACATGACATACATAAGATTGGTATCTGTGAAAGATGTCAGCAAGGCTGTGTTGCGCATGCCAAGGTGGCGGAGCAGTAAACATGAAACATACCAAGAGGATGGCTACAGCTCAGCTGTGGCTTTTGAGAATACTTGCCCTCCAGGTTGTCGCGAATGCTGTTGAGCAATTGGACGTAACTCTGCTGAGGGTTCTTCTTGAGCGCGTTGATAAAGGCCCAGGACATGGCTCCAGTAGCTTGGCCAGCGATATTGGCGTCTTGCCTGTACACAAAAATAGATTAGCAGGTGTTCCTCCAATGAATGCATATGATCGCTCAGCGAAGAACTGGTGTGCTCGGACTATCCATGACTCGGTAGTGCCAACGCAACTCAAAGCCCCTCCGCCATGAAGCAGCCGGTGAAGGCTCCTCAAGGCAGAGAGACTGAGAATGTTTGGTTGAACACTATCTCATCATGAAATGACTCGCTTGAACGCAGCAGAGCTCCCCCAACGCCACGCTGAAATGCAGCAAACAATCAAAGTCCTTCAGGAGTGGTTCCATATGGGAACACCTTCAAAAGGGTTGTGATGCCCCGTGGTGGGCAATGCCCACATGGGCATAAACATGGGCTCATCGGTAAAATGGGGATCAACATACGATGTCTGGGTGTCCTTGCTTCCACTCCACATGATGACATCTGCCGGAGATGTCTTTGTACGCAGATTTCGTTCATAGGTATCACCACCACTAGTGGCTTTCTTGAAGAATCCGAGCGCGGTAGAAGCCATGCCGCCAATGTCTCCTCTTGCATAAGATGATACAATGCCGAGCAAGCCTTGACCGGCCTCTTTGGCGAGATTTGGTTCCTTGAGCACACCTTGAGTTGAGTAGATGTACGGTAGGTCGAGGGCCGAGCCCGAATGGCATGAATCGAAGATTGCGGTCAGCCGCACACCAGGCTGCAGAGGTTGCACCCTACCAACGTTAGCCCCATGCCACTTTTTGAGCCATCGAATTTTTGAGCCATCGAATACTCACATGATACGATGCATCTCGTCGTCCACTATGTGTCCAGCTTGTCTGAAATCGACAGGGTAAATGACCTCATCGTATCCATCTTCCTCATCACCATCCAGATCTTTGGTTTGACCACCGTGCCCTGAATAGTGGAAGAAGAGCGAATCGTTGGGTCTGGCATCCTTCACCAACCAATGCATCGCTCTCAAGATGTTTGCCTTGGTAGGCTGGCTCATGGGGTTCTGCTGGTCATCCGTGAGTGTGACCATGTCTTCTCGCTTGTACCCAAAATATTCGTTCAAGTATGTCGACATGTTCTTGACGTCGTTTATGCACCCTCGCAGTTGTCCTCGTTGTCCAAAGTAGTTGATGCCTATGAGTAGTGCTTTTCTCCTGCCTGTGCAATTCGAGTACTGGAAAGTGTAGCCGCTCGGAGCGCCGTGTCCGAACTGCTGTGTCTGCTGCGGAGGAGGTGGAGGTCTGCCGTAGTCTGTACAATTTCTCAGCGGAAGTCACGAAGATCAGACAATTCACACTTACTGCCTTGTGGTGGTCCTGGCGGCGGTCTGTTATACTGCTGCGGCGGAGGAGCTCCGTATCCTTGCGGCGGGGGTGTCTGCTGGTATCCATTTCCGTATTGCGGTGGTTGAGGCGGTGGTGCGCCATATCCACCGCCGTACTGGGGTGCTGGAGGAGGAGGAGTGCCGTATCCATATTGGGGAGCTGGAGGGCCATATTGCTGAGGAGGGGGATATCCGTTGAAGCCTTGCTGTTGAGGCGGCGGATAGCCCGGCTGATTGTGGTAGCCTTGGCCTGGATAGTACGACATGTCTTGCAAAAAGTGCAATCAGGTGTTGAAGAGTATGTGTCTGGGTAGTTGTTCAGGTTGAAGTGCTCGGCTGAGTCGGCACTGCGCCAACCTGCTGACGCGCCGAGAATGTTTCGCAGTGGCGAGGATGGCAGTATTTATCCTCGTATAGAACCAGGGACGCGAAGGTGGGGTTCTATGGAGTAGGTAGGTCGAGGTGGTATCAGTACACGATCTATCTTGAGATTGTGTGTGACTCTGTACGTGCACGGCGGCTGAGCAGAAGTCAATAGGCTTGTGACGATGCTGTATGCGGTATACGCCAGAACCAGCGGGAAGACAAGCGATGGGCGGTCACGCTGCAGGGCTCGCTCGATTGTAGACTTGGTGACTTTGTTTCCAGGAAATTTCTCAGGCTTCGTGACGCGCCAGCGAATGCATAGACTCCTAGAGACAGAGTAGTGTCAAGGCTTGGTAAACGCCTCGCATGCTGTCGTCTTCACCAGCCGCTCGACCTTGGCGCATCGAGCGGGGGTAAAAGTGGGTCCCTCCGAGCTTGCCGTCTCCCGTTCTTCGCTTTCCATTGCTGTGGCTCCTTTCTCAAAACATCCTACCAACGACGCCGTGTCTATTTTCTGCTCAGCCGTCATTCATACAATGTCACTTTGCGAAGCGTTGGACCATGATGCGAACAGAGCCACAAATTGATACATCTTGCCAGAAGCTGTCAGTATCTTGGATCATTTTCTCGACGGTCGCTCCGAAGCCACAGCATGCAGTCTAGTTGACCGCGGCCGCATCGTGCAGCCTTACGACCAATTGTATATCACAATTTACGCCTGGTCTGATACTGCTAGACAGATCCGAACTTCTTCATTCGACGCTTCTAGCACACCACGTGCATCTCTGCTCCGATGTAGCTTTCTGCCAGCAGGACTATGCCACATGTGTCAACGTCCTTCGTCAGGTACGTAGCTGGCATCCTTGCTCATCAACGTGGAAGCCACAGAGGAGCGTCCTAGAGGCGTTCTCGTGGCTAGCTGGCTACAGCTCGAACAACGAAGCACCAATTGGATCTGTGCGCAACAGCGTACAATCGACTTACAGCGGTGTGCTTTGCAGCAAGCATGTCCCACACATCATCTACATCTACATTGTCAAAGCCACTCAAGCCACAGATCATGCCATGAACAACAGTCGCTGTATCCGTGTGGCACTGGCAGTGCATGTTCGAGAGACTGCGAAACGACCTCGGAGTTCTGGCACGAAGTTGATGATGCTACATCAGCGATGTCACCAGCTCATCTCGCTTTGGAAACGGGTCCATCCAGAACTGGACTGCCGATGAGTGTCGCAGTTACATTTGTGACAAGTGCAAGACACAAGACTGTATTTGCTGCACCCGCGGTACTAGCCACTATCTGCCTTTTAGCAGCAAGATCTCACGATGGACCTGAAATTTCTGCGCGACAGGGATCTTGTGCAGCAAATGGTAAGGCTCAACGAATGATCCTGCCGCTCTTACGGCATTCGTTTGGGGCTTGCAGCTATAGCTCTGTGGGCACGGCATCTAAAAAACACTGACATGATTGCACTGACCGCATGCCAAAGAATCTTTTGAGAGCTGCAACGAATCAGATACAGATGAAGACAGCTCCGGCATTCAGCTAAAGCTCGAAATGATGCTAACAAAGCCACGCCAAGTCACGGTAGCTTCGACACACTTGACTCTGCATGCAATGTCGAACTCTTCCCCTCAGCCCTACGGACAATAGCAGACTAGCGTTCCTGTGAACAGCCATCATTGATGCTAGGCATATCTCGGCACGAGCGAAAGACACAATCCAGACCCATCTGTACCTGGCAAGGCTGACCTCTATCCTTAATCGAGCAATCGCCAGACCGCCATCAGGATCATAAGGATTCATCTTACCTTGCCTTCCATCGGACGCGACCCACCCACAAGGCCCACCGCTGTACATCCTCCCGCTCTACCAGCAACTCGACGCTATAGAGCTCTTTCGCTAGCACCTCGTTTGATGCGATCTTATGTACGAACGAATGACATGCTCGACATAGCCACGCTACTTTCTGCAGCTCCCATTCCTTATGCCAACCACGCTTGACAGCTTTGGCATGTACAGCCCTTGGTATGAGATGATGGTACGTCAGCGGAAGATGCTCTCGTTCACAGATCTCGCAACCGTCTGGACGAGATGCCATCACAGCTGGAGTATGCTCTGGCGGCGCAGCCATCATCGCCGTTACGTAGGCTGTGAGAGCTGGTTCCAAGAACTTCTCCAAATCTGTCTCATCATGTACCAGGCCATACGATGTCAACGAGTCTGCAACGGTCAAAGGCAGTGGCTTCGCCAAGCTTTCCAGTAAGGATGTGTCTAGTGGCACTGCATAGCGCTCCATCAGGTCGGAATCCTCCTGCACCGCAGCATACGATAGCGTTCGCAGCTCGGCTGGTAGGGCGAGGAAGATCTCCTCTGCAAGATACTGTCCCGCTTCAGTGACCATCTGGCTGGCGAATGAAAAGCTCTCACCTCTATGAAGTCCGCCAACTCAGCCACGTCATTGCTCCCATTGACGCTCTCAGGAGCGACTGCTCTCACAGGCTTGATTTCATTCTTCCTTCCCTTCACCTTCTTGGAGGCTTTGCCACTTTCTGGAGCAAGTCTTGAAATTATGGTCGTTGACAAGCAGTCTTTGAAAACGTCGAAATTGTCAGCTTCAGAAGATGGGATCATTAGTTTGATAAGTCCAGAGATGATCTTCAACCTAACTATGTTGGATGAAATGTTTATGTCCGGAAGTGAAGTTCTGAGAAGCTCAATTGATCGTCATTGATCCTGGTCCACTCTCGCGTGGCATGAAGATCAGCACTTGTCGATCTCGGGCCGGCCTCACATCAAACTTGCTAAGTGCTCGAAACATTTCTCTCTTTCCTTCTGCACCTCTGTTTTCGCTCTACAGTATTGCATACTGCGCAACAAGATTGCCTCGTCTATGATGATTCAACGTCTCCTCTCCGCGGACCCTGCCCACCTCTTTCCCGATACGACCAAAGCGCCGAGTCCTGCCACCAAGCCATCGATCTCGTCCGACATGAACACCTGCGCGTGGAAGTGTATGGAACATCGCAAAATAGCTCGATGGTAGATTTCACATACGGCAGATGACTTCTGGATAACCTCATTGCTTGCGATGCTTGGAATAGCATACCAGCTGGCGTGGTGCTGCAAGAGAGGACTGGCTGCGCGTGCGACAGGCAAAGTAACGGGATATTTCTACGCTGTTCGAGAGTTCACAGAGAGAAGCCATGCCAACGATGTAAGCTCCGTTTGTCGATGCGGCATGCGAGTTTGAGCGCCAACTGCCTCAACCGCGCGAATGGGATGAATGTGGAATCGCCTCGTGGCATGTCTCGAGGGGAAGAATGGCAGAAGCACAGTGCTGTAGGAACGACAAAATGGAAGAAGTGAAAGCTGCAAATACTCATGTTCGAAGTATCAATGAGCACAGTGCTGAAGAAATGAGAAAATGTGAGAAGTGAGAGCTGCAAATACTCATGTTCCAAATTTATACGTCAGATCTGCTGATGTTGAGTTCTAAGGCGAAAGTTATCTGGGCTCATACTACAACTCTAGCTCAAATGGTTGGGTCTCTGGTCCAGGGAAGCATCAATATTTCTCGAGCAAGTACGAACCGAATCGCCTTGTCGCTCAACAATCTAAGGGGTTTCGAAGGCACCGGCAGACAAACCAGATGCAGTTGCAGAGAAGGAATCCCTGAAGACAAAGGGGAGGGAAATATTACATCCTCACCCAAGGCCGGGCAAGTACGACTGTATTTGCCTCGACATAGAGTGTTGTCAGTCTCGATTCTGGGTCATGAGGTTCCTGCTAGTATGTCAGTCCAGCTGGCAAAGCTCGGAACCCATCCCATCCTGTCTTTCAAGCTCACAAGATCAACTGTCCACGCCATGCAGCGCAGCTGATCGTCTAGTTCTAGGAGTCCTGCTCCCTTGCTGACTGTGGATCAAGCTCAGTCACTGGATACGCAGCAGTTAGGCCGGTGTGCTTGTCCACCACGTGGCTCGACGGCTCGTCTGGTCCAGACGACCATAGTGCAAGGCTCAGCCTTAACGGGATTTCCTCTTTCGAGTATGCTCGCATCCATCGGCCATCCTTCGACTTCACGAAGCGCTCAGCGCCAAAATTGTTGACCACGACAATGTCTTGCAGTTCTGGAAACATTCTCTCCATTTTGGATCGTGTCTTCGGGTTGGCCAGATTGTACAAGACCTGCGCTATCATTTCATTCTGAAAATACCAGGTGTCATAGTGCGGCTTGATCGTCACAGAGCGCACATTATACAGATAAGCGCGGAGCCTGAACATGGCCTTGTAGATGTAGCTCCATTCGAAGTTTAGCCGGTTATACGTCCAGTCCATCCAGCCAGGCACCGGTGGAACGTAGTTCTCCGAGAACACTTCATAGGCTGAAACCCAGAGGAAAAGGTCAGACGTCGTGTCCTGTAACTCCAGGTGCTGAATGAGTTGCAACTTGTATCTCCACTCAATCACCGTAGCATTGATTTCGAATCTGACGTCTCGGATGTGATCGTGCCGAGGGAGGCTCAAGATCATGTTGGCCCAGAAGAGTGACCATGCTTCTCGATGAACTTGTTTGGATACACGTAGTAGAGCGAGACGATTGTGATTACTCTTCTCGGATCGCAGCGCATCGCCAAACACTAGCAAATCAATCTGCTTGGTTTCAATGAGCTGGCAGAAGTCGTCCTTCCGGCGTTCGACGAGAGTGACTGGTGTGTCTGAACTCGAGGCTAGATCGTAGATTTGGTTTCGAATTTCGGACGGGAGATCGAGAAACCTGAACGGCACGTGAAAGCGAGTAGTGGCCGGAAGGTTCATCGCAGGCCTCTTGTTTCTAGTCGGAAGGCTCATCGTGGGCCTCTTGTTTCTAGTCGAGATCTCTTCCTGCCACTTCTGTCGGAATGCCTCCAGCTCGGCCTCGTTTCCGGGGGCAGTCATGCTTGGAGTTCGGTCGTCTACACTCCTCTCGGGAAAGGTCTACCAGGAGGTGATGGTGAGTGCGATAGGTGTTAAGGTGGTATTGCCGTGTCAATTAACGAGGACGGTCGGAATGTTCGAGCAAGATTCCTGGCTTGCTAGCTTGGTTCGAAGATCGAGTCAGTGGAGAACTTGCTCTAAGTGTGTCCGAGTCTGGTACTTGTCACTATTCTTGTTTCGAGTGTGTGATGAAGAGGGAGAAAGCAGAAGAGGTGCAAAAAGACTGTATATATATATGAGAAAAACAAAGATGGTGCAGAAGCCGTGATATTCACAAGAACAAAGCCTTTGTGAATATGGCTTATAACACTGGCTTTGTCGCTAGAGTGCCAAAAGCACTTGCACGATCTGGCAATGGCATTGTCGTTTGCCCTTCCTGGAATACCTGAAGGCGTAAGCATTGTCAGCAAGTCTAGGCAACCTTACGCATCTCATCGACACTGCACATAGTGTAGATATTGATCGACAACCGAAGCCATATCGAAATCGAAATAGCGTTACATGATGAGCGATGTTGGTGTTCTGGTGAAAGGAGACAAGAGAAGAAGGCATTGTCTATAAAAAAACGAGACGTGGGGCCGGCGATCGGGCCGATGTAACTCCGATAGCGAACATTCTTTCCACCGAGCACTCAAGTTTACGTTTTGTAGATGCGGCGTGCATCCTCAAAAATCATCTTAATTTCCGCAACACAATCGGTGAGGCGCGTTGAAGCGACTTCTAGCGCGCAAGATGGACGCGCAGGTTCCAGATGATGGCTTGAAATGGTTTGGGGAAGGATTCGACGGATTTCCGAGGCGCCTTCCAGACGACTGCGTGGAATACATTATTCATATCATCGACCAGAAATTGAACACTCCTTCAGCAATACGAGCAAGGCTAAGCGAAGTATTTCGTGCAGCAAACGATCTGAAGAAGAAAAACCTCAAAGACTACATCTGGCAAAGACAACAATTCGAGCTCAACCTTGTTCCAAAGCTAGATCTTGCGAGGACCGATCTCTCGGAGGCATCTAAGGCCACGCCATTTCTGAAGGGCAGGACAGACTTTGGCGACTCCGTTGCTGACGAGTGGCTCATTGTCTGGCTTCTGCGAGAGCTTAGCGCACAATTTTCCAATGCCTGGATCCGAGTCTACGACACAGATGGCGAATTCCTCCTCATAGAGGCTGCAAATGCGTTACCGAAGTGGCTGAATCCAGATATCGCTGAGAATCGCGTCTGGCTGAACGCAGGTCATCTCAAGATCGTTCCGTTGGAAAATGGCTCTTCTTCACAAAACCTGACCCTGCAAGACGCCCTCAACTTTATTCGAATGACCCCGGACAAGCTTTCGATTGAAGACGCTGTAGAGCAAGAAGCCTTTCATAGACTACGGGAGTATCCTTCTGCTATCTCTTCTTCTCTGCACAACGCTCTCATCACCATCCCTAGAAGGCTTGCATACCTTCTGCATCGCAATCCCGCCTACATCTCTCCTGCAATTGAAGCATTCTATCTACGTGACCCAATCAGCCTCAAGCCGCTGAGCACAAAGGATACAGCCACGCTCATCTTTGCCCCAGAGGACTTTGTCACAGTCAGTGTCAAGTTCACAAAAGTTGGCTTTGCACAACTGAGAAGTCAAATATTTGACGCACCACCAGCATGGACTGGCATCATTCCAAGGCTTCAGGACGAGAAGGCGATGATGGGTATGAAGCTTGCGTGCGGCTTTGAGATCATGCTCTCCGATCCTCAAAACCAAGACAAACGAGAAGTGCGAGAGATGAAGCTGCTATTGGACGACATCGAGAGTGGCGAGGAAGTCCTACCAGATGACGACGAAATCTCCACCTGGCCAAAGACTGAGGATGACGAGAAGTGGCTTGACATCGACTACAACGACTTCGAAAAGGAACTCTCAGGAAAGGCAGGATCTAATCAACAAGCAACCAAAGATGGATTCGGAGACAAGGGCGCCCAGGAGAACCTGCGGAAAATGGTATCACGCTTCGAAGACTTCCTCAAAGAGGATGAAGCTGGCGCGGATGGTATCGAGGACATCGGTGAAAGTGAGGACGAGCAGTCAGACGATGAGCCGGAAGACGATGCAAAAGAGGCGTCCGATGTGGATGATTTAGAGTTTCAAGATGCCATGCGTGAGACTCAAGCCATGCAAAAGGAAGAGCTTGAAGAGAACGGCCTCCTCGAAGAAGCTCGCAAGCTAGCACTTCAAGATGCCGAAGACGCAAGCGATTCTGATGAAGACGAAGAAATGCGCAAACTCATCCAAGCAATGGAAGAAGAGCTCAAAGGCCACGGCGCGCTGGATCTCAGCAATGGCAGAATCAAGAAAGTGAAGAACAAAGACAAGGGTAAAGGCAAGGCACCAGAAAGCTCCACAACAACGACCGATAGGCCTTTCTTCGGGCCTCCTCGCCCTTCAAATATGGTTACGAAGAAGAATGTTAGCTTCGCAGAGGATGACGTAGAAGAAATCGGACCTGGTGAGGAGGAATTGAGCTCTGATGAGGAAGACTACAATGATGTGGACCTTGGTCTTGCGAAGAATATGCTTGAGAGCTTCAAGGGACAGGCGGGTATGAGTGGACCTGCTGGGAATTTGATGAGGTCGCTTGGTGTCAATATGCCGAGGGACGAAGACAGTGACTGAAAGGCAGAAAAGTAAGAAGCCGTGACATCAGTCCTCCAGCGATCCCGTGCTTTTTGGCTCACTTCTTCGAATCTTACATTATACCATCATTCCGCTACCCAGCCCAGCTTCGTCGCTCGCACAACGAGCACAGAGGTGTTCCAACCTTTTCATCCGACATCTCACAACTCATCACGTCCCTTCCCAACCTCCACTGGCACCAACCCACTAAAATCCACCTCACACTCAAACGAACCCGCAACATTCACATCCCCACCTTTATAAACCGCATACTTCGGATACCTACAAATCGGTCTCGAAAAATTCTTAAAAATCTCAGGAGGTGCTCCAGGCATAGGTAAAGTCTGACCATCCAAAAATTCCGGTGCAACACCTCCTTCAACCCAATGTACGAGCGAATGCATAGCCGTGATGGGTATGGCACCTAAACCACCGAAACAGTGCGCCACACCGGGAGCTTCAAAGTGTCGGAAAAAGGAATCGATGTCTGGGACTTCGGCTTTCACGCGTTCGTAGTAATCTTTTGTGCCGCCGGGAGGAATGAGTTGATCGGTAAGACCATGCCAGGTTAGGATTTTGCCTCCGGATTCTTTGAAGTGGTGGAGGTCTGGGTCTGCGGAATCGAGGAGGGAATGGTATTCTTGTCGGGAGATTTTTAGGAGTTGGTCGAATCCCGCTTCGTCGATGGAAGTGATATCGTAGTCTTGGTCTTTTATCAACCATGTTTTTAAGTAGTCGGCTGAAATAGGGAAAGGTGCGGATTTGCAGTTCTTGTTTCCTTCGGAGCAGATTGTGTTGGCGAGACCGGTGAAAAGTGGTTCGTAACCCATGAGTTGGACTTCGGGGTTGAGACCGTACCAGATTGGTTTGCCTTTGCGGATGGGACCTGTCCAGACGGCTTGGGCGATCTCTGCGGCTCGTTTGGAGATTTTGCGTTCTTCGTTGCCGCAGCCAAATTTCCTGCCGACTACGGAGCTGGCTTTGAATTCGCAGAGGTCGGGAGCAGAGATGATGCCGTCTTCGATGCCGTCAATCTTGTCACAGGCTTGGACTGCTGCGGCTGTGATGGCCTTGAACTCGCAGGGTGGTGGGACGTAGTTGAGCTCGTGCATTTTGACGTGAGCGTAATGCTCTGTTACCAGGAAAGTGACCCAATTGATAGCTGGAGCAGCTGCTAGGATGCCGTCGTAAAGTTTTGGATATCGCTGTGCAAGGACAAGACCTTGACGGCCACCTGAAGTAGCAGTCAGCATTCATATCGAGCATCAAACTGCATGCGTTACCTACCAGTACTGCATCCATTCCAATACGAAAACGAAATCTTCTTATCGTAGTAATGCTCAGTAATAGCTTTCGCGATCTGCGTCATTTCATCCAGCGATCTATACCCGAAGTTCTGAAGAAGATGCAAGTTCACATTTCCAGGACTGAGAAGTCCCCATTCAGACGAGTTCAAGGAGCGGTCTCCAAAATCGCCAAAGAAAGTATGGCCAGAATCAGTGTTTGCACTCGCAAAGCCAAGTGATACTCCTGCAGCCAGAGCACCCTCATTTCCGGCACACTATGCGTATGGTCTCAGTATCACAACCGCATGTCGTATGCTGAATGGAGAGTACTCACCCAACCACCACCACCTTGTCCCAAAAATCTGCCAGTCCAGTCCATCTCGTCCAAAGGAAGCCAGACATTGATACGTGTTCTATCACCAATTCCTAAGACCGCATCAGCATATTTTCTCATCTCTCAACTCAGAACTTTGCCAACATACCCGGATGCGTATACGAAACCGTCACATTACAGAAATCAATCGGTCGGATCTCAGCTGGCAAAGCCGGTATCGCAGGCGTGACAAACTCATATTGATTCCATTGCTTTACCTCTTCCGCATGAATATCCACAATCTTTACTCCTCGGGCATCCGGTAAGGTTTCCTTGAAGTTCTCGACTGTGCAGCCTGTTGTTGCTGCGTAGCTGCTGGCCGCTAGGGACAGTAAAGTATATGTCAGCTTCATGTTGACGAGTGACCAGAAGGAATTGTTTGAGATAAGAAGAATGCGTATTGCTAATGAGGAGAAGGTGTAGTTCCTGCCTTGACCCAAGCTCCTGCATCTCTGAACTCTATGTTGGTTCAGGTACCAATGCCGAATCATGCTGGTGGCATCCTTTTGTTTGACTGGGTATGCTGGTCAGAGGCATGGTCTCTGATTGCTCTGCTCCATAATATCGTAGCGGGGAAGATGAATGGGCCGGCCAATGCCTCCAGGGTGGTTGATATGGTGAACATCGTATTCATGGCTGTAGTCTGTCTTCGCAACGGTTTCTGTCCTGCGGACTTTATCATCACACTCCATCAAAGGCTTTTCGAAGCGACACTTCTATGTGAGCCATGTTCCTAGATGAAACATGTTTGCAGAGATGAAAGTGGTGCGAGTCATCGTTGTCTAGGATGTCTCCACGATGGAGAAAGTATCGGATCTTCGGCAGAGAGGAAAGCACAAGCCGATGCTGCTTCCGAGTGGATGCCAAGCATTCTTGATGTTCTATTTATTCTAAGACTCTAGGCTACATGTACCTGACAATACCGGCTAGAAATTGTTCAATACTCTCAGGTGACAGATGCTGCCAAAGCAGCACATTCTCCCTCAGTCCCAGCAAGACTAATATCCCTCGTAGCATTACCTCCCCCAAACTCTCTCACAGTACCCTCACCCAAAGCCTCATAAGGCTTCCACCCTTCCTTTTTGAGTCCACGAGCTGGATCTTTAGCAAACGCAACCCAAGCATCTTGCATAGCATAACTAGTCTCATACTGCAACTGCGTACCATTCCCTCGAACATCGGAGTGAGTACCGAAAAGCATCGAAATCTCTGCACCATGATACGCACCCATCCAAGGTTTTGGGGAGAGGTTGGTGAAGTTGCCAGAGTATAGAAAACGATATGTGAGGAGGTTGGCCTGCTGCCTAGCTTCGATGATGTCTGTGACCGGACAGAAAAATGCTGTGAGTAGCATTTGGTGAGCGGCGGTTTGATTGGCACCGTTGGGATCGTAAGGGATGTTTCCAATGCCTTCGTCTTTGTTCGTTCCGATTATAGTCGGCTAAGCGGAGGAAAGTCAGCTTTTGGAAGAGGAGGGAAAGAATTAGTGAAGGCTTACGATCTTGGCGGCTTTTCCTGAGAGCATTCGCTCAGTCCTGTTGGTAAAGACGACCTTGTCGTCCACTGTAGGGTAGAACAGACCGGTGGGACTGCCCGGTGTTGGCAAGGCATTAGCAATGTCACTCGCTGGCACTTTACGCATGCAAGCAAGCTCATCCTCATCAGCACAGCCAAGACTTTCAGCCATTCCAGAAAAGTTCATGCCGGTCCTGTCACCCCAAGTCGCGATGATCGGCGGATTCGAAGCTTGAATGATACCATTCGCAATGATGTCTTCTGGCCAAGCATATGTATGAGCATCCACAGATCCTGCTCCAGCAGATTCACCCCACAAAGTGATTCGCGAGGGATCACCACCAAATGCTTCGATGTTATCTCTCACCCATTCCACGGCAAGACGTTGATCCAAATAACCAAGATTCCAGTCTTCGAGGGCTTCGACACCGCCTGGAAAACCAAAGATGTTCAGCCTGTACTTGATAGTGACCACGATATGGGTCGGAGTTCGATCAATCCATTGAGTCGGAATCTGCTGCCAAGAATCGCCTCCGAATTGCCATCCGCCGCCATGAACCCAGACCAAAATTGGTAAGGGATCACTCTTGGTGCTGTTGACGGCAGGCGCATACACAGACAAGGTCAGACAGTCTTCAGACACGCCTATGTCCTTCACAGGGTTCGCGTTGGGGGTTTCCGCAAGCTCCTCGCTGTATATAGTCGGTCCACCTCCGCCGCCTCCCTGTATGCATTGCGGCTTGTATTCTGTCGCTGCAATTCGAGCATCTGGCTGCCATAAGCGTTCCGGTGCTGCCCATGTCAAGTCTCCCAAAGGTGGCTGCGCGTATGGGATGCCTAAGAACTGCCGTACACCTGGGTATTTGTCTTCGATCTTGCCGTGTAGCCGTCCGGAGGTAGTCGACACTGTCAGATGATCACCAAAGTCGTGTACATGCTCTTGATGTCCAAATGCCAAAATTCCAGTGAAAGTCAGTGAAGCAGATATCAGTATTTCTGCCCTCATCTTCGCAGTTCTTCCGTAATGCAGTACAAAGGAGAGGACAAAAAGTAGAGGATGCAATACTCATCCCATGACCTCACCTTTCATTATCTATTTTTCGCAATGCCCTGTCCAGCATGAACACTTCAGCCGTTCCTCTCAGGATGCACAGCACACGGAACCATGCATCCTCCTCGCTTGCCAAGATACTCGGTATACCGCTTCAGTCTGTGTGCTGACCGACTCGTTCTTGGCCATTGTGTGCTCAGCTCTTTCCAGTGTTCAGATTGGGGCCGCAGTTGTAGCCCTACTTCTGTGACACGATTGTTGTCGAAATAGCTCGAAGTGCTGTCGAAGGTCTAAAAGGCGCCGTCGCGGGCGATCTGGGGAAAGCTGGGAGCTCTTCGTGCCTTGGCAGCGACTCTCGTGTATATGGGTCCGCTGCTATCCACAATTTCATCAGCAACAGTGCGTGCGTGCATATTCATCGTAAGTGAGAACAGCAGAAGCAAGCCGAAGAGTTGAGTGCTTGCAGACCAGGATCTCATTTTCAGCCTCACCGAGCAAGGACCAGGCACTCTCGCGCGCGCTGTTCGACAGGGAATACAACATCGTCTCCGAAACACACACATCATTTCTCGTCGTCAATGCTCTTCTGCTGATTATAATACACATCGTACCTCAGGAATTCTCACAGCCACGATGCTGCTTTGAAAAAAATCCTCCACAGTCGAGGACCTCAATCCCACCTCTCCCGATCCCTCTCCTCAAACTCATGCTCCTCATGTATGCCTTCCTACGACTTAGTCGCATCATTAGCCGCATCCTTGGCCTTATCTTTGACATCCTCAGCCTTTCGCTCTGCCTCCTTTGCTCCGGCGCCTGCTGCCTTCTTTGCTGCTTGGGCAGCCTCCTCTGCAAAAGGCGTTAGCAAAGCGTTCCATAATCTGGTAGGTGGTCTACTTACCGCCCTTCTCAATTCCCTTCACAATTGTCTGCGAGACATTCTTGTCAACAGTCTTCAAGCCATCCTTCGCAGCTTCGACTGGACCCTTCTGGACGCGCACCGAGGTGCTGAAGAGGCGGACGTTGCGGGCGAGTTGTTGACGGAACATTGTGTTGGTTGTTGCGGTTCGGTGGGTTTGTGCTGAGGTACTTGTGGTAGGTACTCAGGTCTCTCGATTGTTGATTGTTTGGGATTGAATGCAGGCTGTCAAAGAGAAATGGTTCTTCTTGGTTTGCTCGTGACTGCCACCGCACGTCATTGTGATGATCGGCGGCTGGAGCTGCTCCAGCTTCTTGCCATTTTTGGACTCACTACCCTCGGAAGTCACTCCACAGACCACACAATGATGATGCACGTGGCGAGTGTGAGCCGTGAAGAACAACATCTCCAGTTTTGATCGCAAAAATCTCCCAACTCCTTCGCAACTCGTACTGCAAGTTGGCGACTAGCAGGCATGCATGCCTCAGCTGCATAGGAAACTCGTACTTATGCTCTGGCGAGAGGTTGATCAAATCAAGATCTATCATGTACACATTATCTATTCACTTTTAAGTCTATCTGTATCACATATTTCCTCATGTTGTTCCACCTCAACTCTAGCAGTAGCTACCATTAACACCACTCGCGCTCGGGATACCAGCATCAGCCAAGCGACTCCAGCTCCAGTAATCCTGCAACTTGCCCTCACCATCCACAGTATCCTGATCATTCAACATCTTGTAATTCCAGAAAGCACTTCCACTCGCGTACTTCTGGTAAGCGTACACCTGAGTATCATACAAAGTCTTTCTGTAGCTCAAAGTGTTATTGTAGAGTGTCTGCAGACTCCACTCGCCGATGAAGACCGGGAACTTGCCATCTCCTTGACCGATGAACTTGGCCTGTCCGCACACTGCCGGGGCGACGTACTGCGAGTAAGCTCCTGCTGCGGCGAAGAAGTAGATGTGGCTATCGATTACGAGGTTCGTGCTGGCTGGGAAGAAAGGTGACCAGTATTGTTCCGAGAAGAAAGCGTCTTGAAGCATGAGTGGGATTCGCTTGTCGACCTTTGCGATGCGGGACAGGACGCCTTGCATGTAGGTATTGATCCAGTTTGTGCCGTTGGTGGTGAGACCGGATGGTGTTGCGAAGCCTGCGAAGTTGTCGGATGGCTCGTTGATGGGTGCGATTGTGAAGCCGTAGGTGCGGCCAGATGTGGAAATGAAGGAGAGAATGGAGTCAATGGCGCGGAAAGAGTAGTCGAGGTTCGTGGCGTTGAAGAACCAGGCGTCGTGGCCGAACGCTTCGCCAATTCCGAGGGTGTTGACACCGCCTGGTAGAGAGTGCAGGCCGATGATGATGTGCATGTTGTAGGTATCGATGGCATAATTGGTGATTGCTCGGAGGTAGGCTTGCTGGGAGCCGGTGTAGAGTTGGCTTCCTGGAACCTTGACCCATGCGGCATAGGTGGTTGGAATGCGAAGAGTGTTGATGCCGAGTTTGCCCAGCTTGTCGATGTCTGCCTTGGTGATGAAGGATGCATATCGAGCATCGAGCTTCGGTCCGCAGACATTGAAGCCAACTGCACCGCACCAGGTCCATTCGTCTGGGTAGTTTGGGCCAATGTTGGCTGCCCACCAGTCGAGATCGTAGTTGTTTTCCTGGTGTCATTAGCAAGAGGTCTCCAGCCGATAGTAAAGTTGTTCTTACCTGCTCGAGCCAAGCACCGAAGTTGACACCATTGGCCTTGTAGGTCTTCCAGTTGACAAAATTCCTGTTCTGCTTTGGCCAGGTGATCAATGTGCAATCTTGTTGATCAAACTGTCGACTTGGCCGAAAGTGATTTGGTTGCAGCTGAAGATGCTTCCATGGCTTGCGGCATTGGTCTGAAGAGTCACGCCAAGCTTGGCGACTGCAGCTGCCAGGCTATCCGGAGAAGTGACTGCGGAGGTGACTGTAGTGACGGCATTCTCTACTCCACCAATGATAGAGGTGATGAGGTCTCCAAACAGGCTGGGGACCGGGGCGGCCTGCGAGGAAGTGGCAAGGCCAAGGAGGATGGGAGTAGTGAAGTGCATGATTAATGAAATGAGCGTATGAAGATGCAAGGAATGGGAATCTGATGAGGTACACAATGCCCAACGAGCGATATTGTGAGAATTATATACCTTGCACTCACCTATTGCTGTTACACATATGCCTCATTGCAATGCCGGACACGGGCGGCGATGGCTTGGAGTTCGATTCGAGATATTCAGATTTTCAAGGCCATCTGATGGACTAGCTGAATAGTGTAGAGCGAAAGGAGAAGACGAGGTCGAAAGTAGCTTGGCCTAAGTGCGTATTGCGGAAAAGAGCCCAAGTTAAGCGATATCCGTGGATTGTGCCGAAAAGCCCTAAGAGCCAGAAAACCTTATCAAGCCACATCGCGTGGCCCTGGCATAAGGCTAGAACTCTGTTCTGCGCCCAGATCTTTTGTGATGACATTTTGTTGTTGCCCTCCTTTCTAGAAAGCATGAACCTGTCGTGATGCCATCTTCACATCGATTATGCTTTTGGTGGTCTCGAAGACTACGAACCGGATCCGGTTTGTCGGAGATTCCGTGACAGACTGCGGTGGCGTTGATGACCAATGCTGGAGGCGCTCCGTCAAGGTTGTACATACATCCTCTACAATGTGGTGCAATGATATGATCTAGGCGGTCGACTTCATCTTGGCTTCTTTCTTGGCCCGCTTGTCTTCCTTGCGCTTCCTTCTTTCTTCCTTGCTCAGACCATCCTTCGAGCTCGGTCTCTCTACCGATTCTTTCGAAATGGACTTGGACAGCCTCAGCCCCGATGACGGCGCATGTTCATGACCATTAACCATCTCAACATCTTCATGCTTTTGTTTCTTCTTAGATTTTTTCACTTTCGGCGTCTCTACGTCAGGCTTGTCAGAAGCTCCGTGTGCTCCTAACGCTTTCGGAAACTGGAGCGATTTGTCCTTCTTCACCGGCCGTGAAGCTTCATCCTCCGTGTCGGAACCAAGGCCGGGATCGCCAGAGCCAAAGCCTGGGGGCTTGTATCTCATTCTCATGCCTTTCGGCTGCGGTCGGGCAGTGGAAACGGGAGGAATCGCAATGTCAGCAGCTGCTTTACTGCCTGTAGCACTGTCAGCTTGCTTTGCGCTGAGATTAGGCAGGTCAATCTTGCGTTGCAAGACTAGTCTCCGGCTGATGTTTCGGGGCATTGAATCGTAGCCGTTCTTGCTCGGAAGCACGGCGGATTGAAACTCGTTGCCATTGCTCTTGTCCTCGGTCAGAGTATAGTTGATCCCGTTGTGCTCCAGCACAGGCAGTCCTGATGATAGAGAGTCTAAGGCGACTTCCTTGACAGCCTTGATGGGTATGCTTGACGGTGCAGTGATAGTCCATATTTGTTTTCCAGTAAGGGAGTTTGCAGGAAGAATGGAGCTGGTGACAGAAGTCTCTGCGTGACCATGGGGCGGCTTATATGGTCTCACGGGCACAGCTTCTGTTCTTGCCATGCTAGCTGTCGCCTGTGATGCTGGTTGTGTCTCTTTGGAATGTCTCTTCTCTTGCTCCAAATCCGTCTCCTCCTCGTCTGAAGACTCATTCGAGGAGTCGCTATCCTTGTCTTCTTCTTTGACAGGTGCAGCCGGCTTCGCAGGCTTAGCTTTGGCTGAACCAGAAGGTGCTTTGGACGCTGTTGTTGATGCTTTCTCTGCTTTGACTTCCTCACTGCTTTCCGAGTCTGCCTCTTCCTCGTCAGACGAGTCTTCACTCTCCTCTTGCGCTGCAGCAGTCTTCACTCGCTTCGCTTCAGGTTTTGTAGATTCATCGCTTTCCTCCTCGTCGCTGGACTCGCCATCCTCCGGACTGCTCTTAGCTTCGGCCTTCCGCTTGATGCCGTTCACTTTGGCTGGTATTGACTCCGGCTTCTTCGGCACAATCGGCGCATCTGGCATTTCCTCATCGGAATCGGTCTCCTCTTCATCGCTGCTCTCGCTTGCCGTAGGCTCTTTCGGTGGTGGTGGAGCTGCGGGCGCCTTCTTCTTCTTGGACGGCTTCTCTTCACTCTTTCTTGGCTTCTTCTCGACCTTCGCAACCTTTGCCTCTTGCTCGCTCTCTGAATCCACAACACGCTCCGCGCTCAAGCCAGATTCTTTGCTTGCAGGCTTTGCAGCTTTCTTGCTCTTCTTGCCCTCGTCCTTCTTTTTCGTGACCTTAGCAGCCTTTTCCTTCGCCATTGCTGTCCTGCAGCGCCTCAAGTAGAGCTTGTGCTTGGCCGTGATCAATTGATGATTTCAAAAGTCGCAAAGGTCAATCTTCAATCTTCTTTAGCTTCAGATCCTGGAAATTTTTAGCGTCGGCGCTCGGTCCGCGAAAGCTTCAACATCTCTTTCTGGGTTGACTTTGCAGCAGCAACATGGCCAACAAGAGAAAGGCGCGAGAGGCATTCGGAAGGCCGCAGAACGAAGTCAGGCCAGAGAAAAATCTATTCAGCAGCGATGGCATCTCGGCGCCCCAACTTAGTGCATTCGCCGCTGCCCGCAAGGCAACTCAACCGGACATTGAAATAGAGACCTCAGCACAGGACGAGGACGAGGACCTCTTAGCCACAAAAATCGCCAGTGCACCGTATGATGGACGATCTAGTGGCACCGTAACTCCTGCGATTCTGTCATCAGATGTCGATCATGCTGTTGCTCGAGTACCGCCAAGACCTGCCATAGTCTTTTCCACCTTCAAGCGAGGAACAGGAAACGTTCTAGAAGATGATCAGCAACGGCTCAAGCTAAGACTCAAAGCTGACGAGACTGTCACGCTCGTAGGCGAATACGATCTGCAAGTGTCCCAGGGCGTAGTCACAATCTATGGCGCGATGCTACACCCTGGCCTAGGACCTCAGAAAGTCTACGCACCTGGCATATCAGCTCTTCCAGCGATCACTGCAAAAAGAGATGATACTATTATCGTCTGTAACTCTTGTGGCAATCGTAGACTGTCGCAGCTTGAGAGTCTCAATCCCATGTTTCGCAACGTCTTCGCAAAAGATGAAGCGAAGGGGCGGTCTTTCGTGCTTCTCTCTAACACTGCGGATGATGCTCTCAATCGCTCTTTGGCACCGCTAGAGGCCGATGAACATACGAAGAAAGTGCTTTCCAGACTCAGCGCGAAGCTGGACTCGAGTAACGCCTTGACTACCATGGCTGTTGGACCGAAATCATCAGGCAAGTCGACGTTCAATCGGCTACTATGCAACATGATCACCAGCAAAGCTGGTAATGGCAGGTGCTTTTATCTTGATCTCGATCCTGGTCAGCCCGAGTTTGGACCTCCTGGCCAGCTATCTTTAGTTGAGCTCAGAGCACCCATTCTTGGCCCTGCTTTTACACACCCAGCCTCGACCCAGTCGAAAACTTTCCGTGTAATACGATCTCACTCGCTAGCTGCGACTACTTTCAAAGATGACCCTGAGCACTACTTGCGATGCGCATCCGATCTCGTTCTCCGTGTACCCAGAGACGTCCCACTGGTGGTAAACAGCTGTGGCTGGGTGAGTGGGCTTGGAGCAGATACGTTGTTGAGCCTGACAAAAGCTCTCTCTATCTCGGACATTGTGCTGTTGGAGCCTGTCGACGACGAAGTCGCGCAATCACTGTCAGTACTTGTGGCGAATCAAGTGCATCGGATACCACGACGTCAACGGCAGCCTGGCTCACGATCTCCAGCAGAGCTGCGTGCTATGCAGAGCATGGCCTACTTCCACCATAAGGCGACGAATACCAACGCTAAATGGACATCTAAGCCTCTCAGTTCCATGCGTCACCTCGCAATGTCTTACTCGGTGGGATCGGAAGGCGTCAAGGCCATTCTTTCCTACGGTCAGGCACCCCACCCAGACTTTCTTGCTGAGACAATCGAAGGCGCTGTGGTTGCCGTGGTCGTCGTAGAAAACTCTGCTTCTTTAAGCACTAATGACATATCATACACCACCGAGGAGAACCTTCCATACATACCACCGAACAACACTGGGCACACGCCTGCTCTTGATCCCGACAAGAGCCATTGCATAGGTTTGGCGCTGGTACAAGCTATCGACAGGGACAACAAGATTTTGCAGCTACTCACTCCCGTACCAGAGCAAGACTTTGTTGGAGCCAGAAGCAACTCGATTGTGCTTGTGCGAGGCAGCTTCGATCCTCCCGACTGGGCTTACCAAGAAGATCTGTTTGCCGGCGACTATGAGATAGACGAAGATCGACCGTGGGTGAGTCGCAGAGAAGACATTGGCATCGAAGGTGCAATCTGGAGATTAAGACACCCTCCCATGGCGAAGGATGTTCGGTAGTCAGCAGTCGAACAGGACGAATGAAGAGAGGAGGGGTAACGTGTGAACTCATTCGACTTCATGGTGTCGGGCCATTGAGTCTTCACGAGGGTCATGAGCTCGTTGTCCTGCATAACCAGCAATGGCATGTCAAAATTTTTGCCTCGACGCTACTAATCATCTCCAACCCATCTACTCAGCAACCCACTCCCACAACTTTGCCAACTTCTCATCCAAAAACTCCGCCGCTTTCCTCAACTCCTCAGTACTATCTTCCCTCCCGGCAATCAAAGTACTCGGCCTTATTTGCACAACATCAGTCCCCTGCCTATTCTCCCTTTCCACCAGCAAAGCTTCCACAGGCACAAATAATCCCGCAGTACTATCATGTTTCAACATCGTGATCGCAATCAAAGGATTTCCGAAAATGATCCTCACGACTTGCCGACCTTCACCGACTCCGAATAAATTCGTCCATTCTCCGTGTGGGAAGATTTGGAATTGCATGAAGGAGTGAGGTCCTAGTGCCTATGTGACAGTCAGTACGTAAATGCGGACTTGATTGACGAATGAGTGATGATACCTGCCGCGTAGCGTCTTCAAAGGACTGTCGAGAATCGAGATGATTGAGGATACTAAAGCCTGGGGACGGAGCTGGTTGTTTGATGCTGGATTGCAGACGTGACAGGACATCGTTAAAGGGTTTGGGGATTGTGTAGGTGAGGCGGGTGACTTGATGGGATTCTTCTTTGATTGTGAGCATCATGATTTAGCGATGTGACTGGAGTTGGAGATCGCAGTTATGAGCTGGAGAATTGGACGGCTGTGCAGATTAGTGAACGTGTGGGCATGACGATCAATGCAATGTCAGCAGCATGTACCGAGCTCTATTTGTGGGGATCATAGTGCAGTTTGAAGAAGCTTCATTTCAAGCTTCTGCTACAAGCATTGCTTCTACTTGAGAACCGTCGGTTTCATTAGTCGCTTGTCGTACTGTGGAATCGCTTGGCTTGCGGTCGTAGTGCTGAATGAAATCATACTCTATAGAGCTTACTTTCTGCGAACTCGGTCAGTCTTGAACATAAATGAGAAGCCTGAATCTTGTGCTTACCAGTAAGAACTCTTTCAATGCGTCTTTACCCTTTGCATTCAGACCCTGTATTATTCCAAAGAACTTATCCGTCTCCTTGACAGTCCAAGGATCGCTACTCCTGACTCGCTCCAGGTTCTTGATACTCCTGGCATCAACATATTTCAAGAATATGTCTCTTCTCACTTTGGCATAAGTCTCTAATATCTCCTCGCCGGCTTTGCCCTCGTGATACCCGATGAGACAGTCGGCTAGACCACCGACATCTAAACACGCAGTCATGCAACCATATCCGCCCATCGGATTGCTAACGTCAAGGTCAGCAATTGTCTCAGACCTTAAGGCGCTGTTATGTTATGCTTTCTTACCATACGTGAGCCGCATCCGCCGCAAGCAGTATTCTCCCAACTTTAAACGACTCCACGCATCGATTATGAATATTATAAATATTCGTCTGCTCAATTCGATACTGTTCCGGCTCAGGATTTCCAGGCAACATAGCCTTGAAATGCCAAGGTCTGCGAGCGAGATACTCTTCATCCGTGAGACCCACAGCCGGATCACCGTACGTGACACGCCAAAGATCGCCTTGACCTTCAACGTAACCTCTTTTGGCAATAAGTCCCCAATGGTCGTGGTCGATCATGTAATTCCCCGCATCCCAGCCATGTTCCTTGAAACCATCGTAAAAGACATTCTGGACCATGAAGCGACAGGAAAAGGTTTGGCCTGGCCAGTCTTTACCGTAGAGGCTGCGTCGAATTGCTGAACCGGCGCCGTCGCAGCCGATGATGTAGTCTGCTGTGATTCGATCTTGTTTGATTTCTTCTCCTGCTTCTTGATTGCCGATGTCGACGTCCACCCAAGCTTGCTTGTCGTCTTGTCCCGTGCTCGTGACTTTGTGATTGAATCGTACTTCGATCAATCTTGCATACTTTTCTTTGACATGGCGATACATGATTTGTATGATCTCTCCAAGTGGCAGGACGGTCATCCTATCTTCTTCGTTCTCGACGACACTCATGTCGATCTCGATCAACTTCTCGCCATCTGCTACTCGTCGCCAGCAGATCGCTGGGAATTTTGGTATACTGGCTTTCCTGAAGTCTGGAAGTAGACCTGCTCTTCTGAATATTCTGGTTGCTGGAACGCCATATTGGGTTGCTCGGAGGCGGGTATCTAGGTATGGGTATGCTTCGAGGACTAGGGAAGGTATATTGTGCTGAGCGAGGAGGATTGCGAGCAGTAGGCCTGAAGGTCCTGCTCCTACGATGAGCAGCTGATATATCGATCAGTATACGGAGGTCTTTGTGATTGCGAAGTGCTGGAAGCTCGTACCTTCTCGAAAGGCTTCTGGGAATGTCCGTTGCTGGTCATTGTGTTTGCTATTAGTCCTGATAGTAGCGCTCTGTCAAACGAAAGAATCATGAAATGAAAGCATTAGATATCAAAGCAAGACGGAAATAGACCGCGTCTGCTCAAGCTGGAGTTCTCCTCTTACACGGGACTCTATTCATCCTCAGCTCAATTTGGTCCAGGCTTACCTGTCCATGTGCCGGGACCCGATTTATTAATCATCATGATGAGCTGCACGGCCTTCAGTCGTCTGCATCTCAAATTCGACTATCAACAAGTAGGAACCTTTTGTTTGCAATGCACGAAAGGAGAAGTACATCTTGTTGAAGGAGTGGGATATTTGCACAAGTCGAGAGCAAGAGCCACCTCGGCATGGCTTCGGTCCGAGATCGGCATTTGAAGTGAACTCGAGCTTGGATCCAGCTGAGCTGAGCTGACCTTCGATGGACGACATGTTCACAAAATGTCTTTCGCGGTGCGGCCCTCTCTAGGCTGCTCGCGGTTCTTACGACAATGGAAGAAGGCTCCTCTTGCATTCTACAGCTCTTCATCCGGAGGCAGCCTCTCCTCGCCAATCAAATTATCCACAATCAAAGCACCACACGCAGGTGAAATCACAGTCGTGTCATTGAATCGACCCAAAGCACGCAATGCCATTAGCAGGCAGCTCCTTTCCGAGCTGCGTGGCATCGTAGACCAAGTCCACGCAGAAGGCGGGAAGGGCAGCACTCGAGCGCTGATTCTGGCGTCCGAAAGCGATGATGCCTTCTGCGCTGGAGCTGACTTGAAGGAGCGGTTGACGTTCACTGAAGAAGAGTATGCCCTGGTAAAATAATGGCCTTATTGGCGCTCAAAGCTGAGATTTTCAGCACACGCGAATTCCTCAGTAACCTTCGAAGCACCTTCTCCCGCCTCGCGTCCCTGCAGATCCCCACCATCTCAGCGATCAGTAGTACTGCTTTCGGAGGCGGTCTCGAGCTAGCACTATGCACGCATTTCCGCGTGCTCGCTTCGACAGCATCGCTCGGTCTGCCAGAGACCAGACTTGCAATCATCCCGGGTGGAGGTGGAACATATAGACTGCCTGCCATTATTGGGCAGAGCCGTGCAAGAGATATGATCCTGACGGGCAGACGAGTATCGGGAGAGGAAGCATACTTTATTGGTCTGTGTGATAGACTGGTGCAGATCTCCGAGGACGAACTCAACGGTGCAGGCGTAGCAAGAGGCAAGGTCTTTGAGCAAGCTGTTGAGCTGGCGAAGAGCATCTGCGAAGGCGGCCCTATCGCCATTCGTGCCGCCATGCAAGCGGTCAACGCCTGGGAGAAGGGTGAAGAGAGCGAGAACGCTGCATATGAAACCATTTTGCATACCCAAGACAGGACAGAGGCACTCAAGGCCTTTGGTGAAAAGAGGAAGCCAGTTTTCAAGGGCAGATGAGCTGCAATAGAATAAAGAGCTTGCTAAATGACGGTTGCAGAAATACTCAACGACGATTCTAGATGCCAAACAGATAACTTCTTCTTCGTCTCTAGAAGATGTCTTTGCCATGCCCTTTCGAGACTGCTGGAGTCTCGCGCAGCTACCCAGGATCCTTTCCCGCGGCCTGGAAGAAAGTGGGACGACGCCGGACCGAATCTGATACTGAGATCGAGTATCGCAACGAGGCCTGGCTTTCGAAAGCAACTGCATGACCTGAATAGGAACGCCACTTCCAAGCCTGGCTCGCAGCCACACAAACACGGTATCCAGCCCAGGGTTGTACCCTTGCATCAAACTCTGAATAGAATGGGTTCGAGCCGGATGACGCGCATTGAACATGCCAAGCTGGTATCGATCGAACCAACACGAGTCGTGATTCAGCTGCCCTATTTTCTTGTTCCATGACACGATACACTCTATCCAAGAAACAGACTCGCTAGCGCCAAGAGCTCGAACGATTGTGCTATCATTACCGCACGCCACTCGAGTCTGGATCTTGGCCAAATGTACGAGCTTCTAGATCCGAGATCCGTGACGCTCGACCTCAATTCAGAGCATCGTAACGCGGCCTCAACGGCGAGCTGTAAGAAGGAGGAACTGTATAAGATGCTGCGAGAAAGCCTATATTGAGGAAGTATCACCAAGTCGTTCCAATAAGTCCCCAACCAGTTCTGACACTCAAATCCTCTTGTTCACAATGCAGATTCACGCTCTCATCATCAGCCTCCTCTCCCTAAGCGTTCTCGCAGAACCCACTACCAACAATAACGCCCAAGAAACCCCAAAACCACATCCGAGATCACTCTTGACCGCAGAGCTTGTCGACTCACCTGACCTTGCCGAGCGACAAGTCGCATACCCACCACGATGCAGACACATCGATCGTTAGTCGCTTCCTGCGTACCAATGCTGTAGTCCTTTGTACTGATCGTCTGCTTCAACAGATCCATGCGATAGAGATAATCTTTGTGCATCGAATCGATGCGTCAGTAAGTATTCGTCAACTCAAAACCAGACCATTTGCAGTGATGCTCACTACTCGTAGATGGAAAGTGTATAGGTTGTCGATCGATCGGAGGGGCTGGGATCCCTTTTGGAGCTCAGTGTCCGGGCATCAATCGAGATGATTGCTGTAGCAGTCAGTGTAGATGTGAGTGAGGAAAATTGGAAGAGGCTGATGGTCTCGTTTGACTGACACTTTTGCAGTGACTCCAGGTGGAGGCAGTACGTTTACTTGTCAACAATGCATTTTCCACGAGCAATATGTGGACTTCATTGTCATCGAACATGAGATCTTGATGGGATGGAAGGCATGAGCATGTTGGAATGTGGCACGGCATTTGGAAAGGCATTTGACGAGCATAGGCTGGCGTTCATGGCATTAGCACATTGATAAGTATAGCATTTGTAAAGCGTTTTCGGTAGCAAGACAGAAGTATATGGTATTGTCTTCTGACGTCCATTCTCCTATCATGCGTTGACCCAGCCACGTTTCGTGCATGTCCCTCCAACGCGACATGAAGCGTTCCCGGCAGCAACGTTATTGAAAGTGACTTGACGCATGAATCCGTGCTGTCTCTTCTGCTTCGAGCTGCCGTGATCATTCCTATTTGTCCCGTCTGCAAAGCCACGTCATGTTCTGGAAGTCCTTGCTGTCGACCGGCTCCATGAACTTGTAGCCCTCGACCTTTGGACCGTTGCCATATTGCAAGAGACACAACCTCTCTACCTTATGGTTGAGCCCTGCTCGCCGAATACATTCCATCACCTCTCGTACGTGGTCGAACTGATGCTTGGAACCTCTTTGCAGCTTCTGTGGACCCTTGTTAGACATAGTACATGGTGGCTTGCCTGGCATCGTACCTTGGGGTCTGATCTCAGCACCTTGCATTCCGGCTTATGGACGTCCCAATGTGCTTTTTGACAGGAGGCATCACAGTACAGAGCCCAGTGACATCTACTGCATTGCAGTAGCTTGCCGTCTGCGGCTTTCTTTTCGCAAGAGTGGCACTTGTCGTTTGCGTGCCGGATCTTGAAGCCACCCTTGTATTCAGGCACTGTGACATCTGTAGTGCTCGACGCCATGTGGACTTTCTGGGCGATGTGTGAAGACCGGGTATTGATGGGAGACCTTCCTCTCCTGTGAAATGAACAGATGCTGAGGTTCTAAGCAGAAGATGTGGAGGGCAATGGACCAGGACGGACAAGAAATACTTGCAGCTCGGAGACCAATGCTTCAGTAGAGACTATACACGCGTTTGAAAGCTGAACGATTCACGGCTCAAATCAAGTTCTGCAGGTCTGCAGAGGCAGTCTCAAACGGCGGGACATCCAGCAGTAAGGTCATGTCGGGTATGCTGTCGCAGATCTGTTCAAATCCGTTGGCTAGAACTCGGAAAGGCACATTATAGAGTGTACTGCCGCCGCAAAAATGCACAAGGCCCGAGAGCCATGTTTGAGATGATCCTGGTCCTGACCGAAAAACCACTGTTTGCAAGAGAGACGGCATCCGTGCGGTACACTTCTCGTTTGCCGGTGGGGATGGAGCTGTCAGGAGGAAGGCCCGTTCAATGTCGCTGTTCGCTGGTTGGGATCGCAAGTGGCGACATCTTGCTAACCGCGAATCTTTCCAGCCTCTCCCGAAGTGTAGAGCATTTCCTGAGTTGCAGTCATAATGTACCGACTCAAGTCAGAGGAAGAGAACACAGTGAGTGCGTGTTGTGAACTTCGTCGGAGCTATGTTATGCCGACCCGACCTCACTTCTCATGCCAAGCCTCTCACATGAGACTTCTGGTCACGACGAGATATCTTCCAGCACGCCAAAAGCGTGCCGCACGCGGCCCGTGCTCAACAGCTCGCAGCTCTTATCTTCGCGGCTGGCGATTCTGAACATTCTTTCTCCTTTTCCCCCTCATACTTAGTAAGTCTACCCATTTTCACCCCTACACTTTGAACATGCTGACAATCTATAGCCTTGTTGAGATGTGCCCGCTCATGAATGGGCTTCATCCAGGAGAAGAGTCTGCATTGCACAGCGCGGTACACTTCTTCTGTGCCGTTCCTTCGGGGGCGGCATCGGCGCAATTTTTGCTGGCTTCACATTTTTCATCAGTTTCAGCGCAATTTGCGATGGTCTGGAGAAGAATCGCCAACTCCTACCGCCACTGCATGACATTGACTGCTGCTTGCATCGGTAAAGGTATGACGTTCTCCACAGGACAATGCCGCACTAACTCGCAGACAGCGCCTCTCCGGCAGTAATGCAGAACATCCTGTAGCGACGACATCAACCGACGACACGTACCTCACTTCGAAGCGACGCTATCCCTCCCACAAAGCACCTTGCGAGCAGCACATGCCGCGCAGAATAATATTGTAACGCAGTAAGAGCTTCTGTCATGATAGTCATAAAGGCCAATCGCAACACTACAAGACGAGCACGTATGGACATACATTTTGGGACGCGCTATAGTACAGATCATTTCTAGTCAACAATGCCTCCCTCCCCGCGTGTCCTTGAGCATCTCTGTCCAGCTTTCGTGTCCGCCCATACTCGACACCGCGCTCTTGGGCCTGTTCGACAATCGAATGACGTCGTCGCTCTCCGCCTCAGCGAACGGCATCCCGCTCGAAACTCGCTGCTGCTTCCGTACAGCAAGATCCGACAGATGGCTCCCGCTTCGACCTTTCGATGATAGCCTCGACTGGTCAAGCAACTGGCGGAAAAGAGGTCGCAAGGTCGCAGAAGAACAAGCAGTGATTGCAAGGCCTGTCTCGACACAGGACCAGATCGCGACATCTGCAGTGGCATACAAGAAGTCTGCGGCATTCGACAATGTATGAACATAAGGAAGGCGCGCTATTGTAGCGATGGACGCACTGGAAATGAGCGTCAGTCGGAGAGAGTCAATCAGCACGGAGAACACTTACATGGCTCCCATCGCCAGAATGAACCCGACCATCACCTTCTCACGCTTGGGGATATTCTCCAGATTCCAGACCACAACACACGGGAGGATCGCAAAGGTGAAGTCAGTAACCATGACGATGACCGAGTATGCGTAGACCGCTCCAACGATTGCTGACGTTGTAATGCAGGTGCCCTTGCCGTTCCCAAATCTTGTCCAGAAGTAGCTGGAAGGAGAGCACTGGAAAATGAAAAGCAGAAAGAAAGCCAAGCTGTACACTTCCGTCACGACGATCGAGGCCCAGACAATGTATCGGTGTGCAGGCTTCACCACCAAACGCAATAGCATAATGGCGATACTAGCCTTGACGGCCATGTTTGAGAGAACGTACAGTGGTTCGCACCACCACCACCACTATCATCTCATCAATCAAAGGCTCTTCATGACGCTTCTGACGCACTCAGCCTACCTTTAATCCCACTACGATCTCCGAAGGGGGTTTAATGTCCCAGGCATGCTGTCCAGTACCATGATAGATCCCACTAATCGCGCAGGCGACATAGCACACGAAGAATCCCTGTACATCAAATATCAGTCAGCATCTGGACGCTCGCGGCTGAAACAGAAATTTGGCCATACCCATGATAAAACTGCCAGGTAATCCTGCAATACGAATTGCTTGATAAGGAATGTTCGACAATAGATTCGCAGCCATGTAGCAATCGTGGTCAAGACCAAGAAGAGCGTGTACACAGCAAATATCTCTGGCCCACGGCCATCTGGCTTGACAGTCATGTTGGAAGATGAAGTGCACAACAACACCTACAAAACCGCTTCTACTCGGGAGGTCCACATCGCTACCATATCTCCCCTTCGCGAGCCCTGTCGGTTACACGGAAAGGGAGAACAGACTCCACCTACCTGGAGACGAAGAAGGAGAGAATAGCACGAAATAGCAAAGACCACCGTTCCTGGCGTCGAAGATCCCGTCCCGGCAGTTCGTCCAAGAGTCCAAGATGCACCCGAAAGCACAGTTCTCGCATCTGACAAGTACCCGCTTTAGGCACGAATGCCTGGTAGTAGCATTCGATCGAATCCTTTGATATGGCCTTACGTGCCAAAGTCGCAATCCGAAGTTTTTCCTAGTCCATGGAAGAATCCGATACTCTGTAAGCGAGCATGCCTTCTCTTCGAGCACTCCAATGAAGAGTGTACTGGGCCTGTAGATCACATGCGCCATTTGCGGATGCATGCCCAAGCTAAGTTCTGCCCCGAGCGCGGGTCAAACTTTATTTCTATGTTGACACCCGTGAATTCAGGTACCGACTTCTTCGTACTTTCGTAGTTCTTACATCCTTGACATTTCGGTCGGTGATATGGCCGTCTTTGGTCTTGCCGTTGGGAATGTGATTTCCCAGGGCTGAGGGAACGGTTCATCAAAGTCTTCAAGTGTTCGGATACTTCGGTTGGTCCATATATCCTGGTACCTTGAACAAGAGAACTTCACGTTCAGCATACTGATACTCATATTGGTTCTGCGAACATCCACATCTCCTGATCACATACGCGTCTATACCAATTTGCCAAGAATTGATGCCGAAGAAACTGCATATATGCGTGAAGAGTCCCGCATGTACGCCTGCGAAGACGAAATTTCGACCAACGGCATCCTTCAGAAATTCTTGCGTCGGCTCCGCACCAAGATCTTCCTTCCAGAAGCACTGTCCATTTCGTCCTGACTCGAAGTACATTTTTCGCAATGGTATTGTTCTGGTCTGTGACATGCCAGTACATATGTGATCGATCGAGTCGGACGGATGGACGTGCTGGTATCTTATTCTCATTCAGTGCTATTCGGGGCCAAGGCCGAGTTCAACGCCAGTTCTCAATGATCGTCGAGATGCATCGACATGGGTTTCATCCGAGGCTTACAATGCTATTCATGATGTTGACACCGAGGCGTCTGCAGTCATTCCTTGAAGAAAGTCGTTGCCTTTGGGTCATGCTCGACCGCAGTAGTAGAAACGCGCAGTGCCAATGTTATTCCCATGCAGAAGTGCTCATGTTCTGCCAGAACTGCTCCACTCTTCTTCTTCAGGAGATGTAGCGCCTGAATATAGCGTTACTATTGGCATCAAGATCCTTGCAATGATCTACAAACAAAGATGGGCCTAGAGCGGAGAGGAAGCAACGAGCACTATTGATGTGACTTCTATACAGAAGCGCTCATGCTACTGCTAGTACTACTCCGTTCTTGTTCACAAGCTTCAATGACTTGTCTCTGCCAGTCACCCTAGCCTCGGTCACAACACCTGCATCGTCCCATGCAAAATCAACGCTGCCTCCTCCTCGAAGTCTGAGACCTTTGACACTCCCGTTGCCCCATGCTGCCGGAATCGCAGGTCCCAAAACCACACGTCTTGTGCCATTAGAGCCACTCAGCACAGGAACATCGTAAACCAACATAGCCAGAACGGCACCCGCAAAACCAAAATTCGCATCGATCTGGAAGGGCAGATTCTTGCCACTGTACATGCTCAACAGATTCCCAGCCCAATTCTCCGTAATCGTGAGACGAAGTTCATAATATGCCTGCATTGCATCGTTCAGCCGTGCCCAGCAAGCTGCTCTCCAGACTTTCTCCCATCCAGCATTACTATCTATGATCCCAATGCCCCGGCTGTAAAGAGTCGTGGCAACTGCATTTCGTATCCTGTCGTTAGAATACCCGTCTTGGTAAGAAGAGATACTCCAACCCGGATGCCAGCCGATGAGATTTGAGAGATGGCGATGAGTATCATTTCTCACATCCAGATCCATTTTCCATTCTTGTATTTGACCCCAGCTTCCGATATGAAGGCCTTTATCAAGATTCTCGAGACCGGCTCGTATGGAGTGCAGAAATTCCTCATCTTCCTCATCAACTACGGTAGACGATTGGAGCGTAGTCTCAAAAACTTGGTATATGAGCTGCTGATAATGCGTGCAACCAAACGTCGTAGGTCCATGCTCAGCCGAAGTGCAAGGATTGACTACCAATGTACCGTCGTTGAAGTATTCATCTTCTTGCAGCTGACTGAGCCAGAACTCAGCTGTGGATTTCAGCATGGGATACCCGGTCTTACTCAGCCAGGACTCGTCTTGGCTGTAGTCGTAATAGTCCCAGACATGCTGCATCATCCAAGCCGCAGATATGGGATAGTCTGCCCAGATCTCGTCTCCAGATTTCATGGCACTGAAGCCGAAAATGTTCATTTCGTTGTGGACTACCCATCCAGAGGCATTGTATAAGAGCTTCGCAGTTTCGGCGCCTCTTGGTGCCCAGTTTTGCGAAAGATATTCCCATAGTGGGGTTTGTAGTTCTCCTAGACCCATTTGATCGGCTGCCCAGTGGTTCATCTGCAAGTTGATGTTGGCGTGATAGTCTGCGCCCCAAGCGCTCGCCAAGTCTGTTGACCATCGGCCTTGCAAGTTCGGCGGTAGACTGCCGTTGCGAGATGAGCTGATGAAGAGATGGCGTGCGAAGTCAAATGTGAGTGCTTCGAGGTATGGATCTCCAGCAGTCGTAGTGTTGGCATTGTATCGGCTCACGAGATCGGCAGTTTCCAGCCCTTCTGACTGCTGGGTGTCTGGTAGATCGAGGCTGAACGCACTTGCGAGCGGCTCATAATCTGCTATATGTGCGGTGAGCAATTCGCTGCTAGATTTGCACGAGACGGTGTCCATGACATTCTCAACATAACCATGTGGATCTGCTCCTCGGAAGCTATAATTGTTTGCGGCATTGCCCTTGGATTGATCGAAATCTGTTCCAGCAGCGAATACCAGTGTTACATGAGTGTGGGTTTCGGCAGGTATGATCAACGATGCATCACTGCAATGAGAGGACACTTGATCGCCAATGACGGTCACCGCAGCTTCGTATATCATGCCAATGTCGATATGAGTCGTTCCCCGCAGCCTGAGACGATCGTCAGAACACGATGAGTCCACCAATGTCTCGTTCGTCAGACTGTTTGCAATCGAGATGGTAATCTGAGGAAGAGATCCATTGGAGGTCACGTCGTACACACAGACGTCGTCTGGATGAGAGCAGAATGTGGTGCTTTCCAAGTTAGTACAGAGTTGCAAGGTCGAGAACAACTGTGCTTACATGTTGTACGACGAGTTTCCAGCTTCGTATCCCATTTTGTGCAATCCTGTCTCGAGGTCTAGGGTTCTTGCGTAGTTGCCGAAGCCCTCTAATCCATTCATATGTATCGACAAGTTTCCAAGGACGGCATAGCTCCCATAGTTATCGTTGTCGCCCATGAGTTGAGAGACATTGCCAGTCCCATTTGTCCAAATCCAGTCACGAATCCCAGGCAAGTGCTGATATCGTTGTCCCTGGGACGCCGGATTGTAGTGAATAAGTTGCCCCATGCCATAGTTCAATCTTTGTGTTGCTAAACTTACGTTGTTGCCACCATTGTAGCTGCTATTCTCGAATGGTCCACCAGTCCAGAGCGAGTCGCGATTAATGCTTAAGGTCTCATGCCCGGGCACACCAAACGCTAGTACAGCAAGCCTCCCATTGCCAACTGGGTAGGCGGTTGAAAGGATATCACTGGCATTAGCTGGCTTCGAAGAATACAAGCATCTTGCAAGACATGCAGGAAGCAGAAGTAAAGGTGGCAAAATCGAATACATGGGACCTACAATACTGTAGTAGCTAGGGAAAATACTTGCTAGGCATTCGCTCCATGTCTTGGTTGCGGTATAAGCAGTAGCAGATGTTGCATTCGCGATGTGGAGGTGGATGCGGAGAGCTTGAGAACTTCTTCCGGTCGGTGAGCATTCGCGCGAGTGATCGTCACTCTTCACGGATCGTGCCAGGTGCGTGCCTCGCGCAGCGTTTATGATATTTGGGCAGTCTGTCATGGAACAGCGACGCGTCGTTAATGCTGCTGACAGTGGTTTTTGTGCTGGTGGATGTTAGGATAGTGGCGGCGCACGAGATTTCGTTCCCAGCTATGGTCGCAGAGATTGCGCTTGGCTTTCGCGAAACGGCTGCGTTTGGAGAAGTCGTGCTCGATCAGTCTGTCGCCTTTGCAGAAATATCGTTCTTCTTGATCGAAAGGATATCCGTGGCAGGTGGAGATGTCTACGGACTCCTCGGAACAAAAGCCGACTTTCAGCCGTGCGTTGACCACCTTCGTCTGTTCGTACTTGGGCTTGCCGACTGATCCTAGATATCACCGCGTACAGCAAGTGAACAGAGCATATCATACCACACGTCTTTCGATCCACGGCGCTTTCCACCTATGCATTGCTGGCAGCTGACCTTCTTGTGCTGTGTTAAGCGACGAAGGAAGACCACACAACGTGGCCGATAGATGCAAACTCCGAAGTGTGCGTGTGAAAACACGCCAATCGACCCATCAACTATTTGCAGCCCTTCGTGTCACAAGAAATGTTGGCTGTTGGCCGTTCACAGCATACGAAAGTGTGGTCGGAACCTGTCAGAATGCCTGCAGCATTGGCTCCGATGGCAGCGAACGTGTGACAAGGTGGCTTCGATCATGGATCTGTAGATCTGTGTGAAACCCACACCTCCTTTCAACCGTCTGCAGGGCTGCAGATAAGCGAGTGTCAGATTGGTATTTCTGTCTCCGCCTGTCGTTCTTGAAGACGTGCAGAAGACAGTGCAGGCTGCAAGAGTGCTGAACAGGTCGTGCTCTGCTGCCGCTGTTGCATCCACAACTGGTGATGCGAAGACGTGGCGCGTTTGAGCGCGTGGTCATCCTTCGCTTGATATGATGATGCCTCGATCGACGAGCTAAAAAAGAAAGCCACGACTTCAGCCTCGGACTGTGTAGCCGACCAGGGACGTATGCGCGACTCCACATCGCTGTAGTAGGTGGTCGACATGACATCTTTTCTGTACGGAAAGGCTTTTTGTATGCGATACGGTGCGAAAGGGTCCAAATGTGCAATTGGTACACCAGGAACATTACCACAATTGATGGGAAATGCAGTCGCTACGGAGGTTTCTGCCTCAAAACAACGTGAACGAGAGAGCAATCCACGGCACTGTTATCGAAGGCGCTTCCTGCTTTCGGCAAGCTTTACTCCGTGGTGAAGCGTGGTTGGTTGTTCGGAAGACAGGCAATGGAAAGTCAAAATTTGATGATTACATGATGCAGCTCACGCCTGCAACCTTGCTCGATCGATCCAGATTCGCGCTAACATCTAAGATACCCGCACAATCTGATGCTTTTCGGCTGTTGGACAAGCTCTCGCCAGCACTTCTGCATCCTTTCTGTTCCTTACACATGCGCTTGCAGGTTTGCTGCAAGTAGGACACGTCTGCACCACCGTCTGCACGTTGTACTTGGGCTTCCTGCTCCTCAACTTGCTGCACGGCTTTCTACCGAGGCGTGCAGAGATTTTCGAGATTTTCGCAGCACGACAGCTTGTGATCATACGCAAACATGCCCAAAGCCCTTCAAAAGCGCGGTCGGCGCATGAAACGAAAGCATGAGGACGAGGCAGAGGAACCGGTTGCAGAGAGCAGCAACAAGCGCCAGAAGTCCAGCGATCAGAGTGGCGAACAGCAGGACTTTATGCCCCTCCATGATGGAATGGATGAAGATATGTCCGCCGCCTACCCCTCCATGGAGAAAGCATTCTTCGGCATGCTGGATGAGGATGAGCAAAACTTTTTCAAGACCCAAGAAGAACTTCTCGAATCCGACGACTTTGCCAGTCCGGAAGAACGAGCGCAACTTTTAACCAGCATCTGGAAGGAGGCCAGTGGGAAAGAATTGAAGCTTGCTTGCAGTCAGTCATGTTCACGATTATTGGAACGAGTGCTCCGATCATCCACCTCGACCCAATTAAAACAAGTCTTCCAAGCATTCAGTGGGAAGTACGTATTGTTATCAACCGATAAATCTGCTAGCCAGTACTAACGGGTCACAGTTTCATTCACCTGCTATCTCACAGGTTTGCGTCTCACTGCTGCGAAACACTGTTTACATGTGCGGCGCCTCATGTAAGTGAGGAGCTCAAAGGCAAGCGGGTAGAACCTCAAGCAGGTGTCGACGAAGTCTATGTATCAATGGAAAACCTGTTCCTGCATACGATTGCCGAATTAGAGGGTAACATTGGCTTCCTCTTGACTGATAGATATGCCTCTCATGCGCTGCGGATCCTCCTCTTAATCTTCTCGGGCCAGGCCATCTCTACGGACTCAATGAAGACGCTCCTAGGCAGCAAACGCAAAGAGGGCCATTCTGAGAAGAGTGGCAGTCGCACAGGAGAGGACTCCACTTCGAAGTCGCGACCTGTTCCTAAATCATTCTCCGCCGCCCTCGAAAAGCTCATGAATGACAGTGTGGCAGGGTTGGACACGGACAAGCTTCGAGGTCTTGCCACACATCCAATGGCCAATCCGACTCTTCAGCTCCTACTTACCATCGAGCTCACTTACTATGGGAAGCAACGAGGCAAAGACGAAAAGTCCATACTTCGGACTCTGCTACCTGATGATCCTTTCACGGCGGAGACTGAAAGTGCAGCATTCATCAGCAGCTTGGTATACGACTCTGTCGGCTCGCACCTTGTGGAGAAGATCATTCAACACTCGCCTGCTAAATTCTGGAAGAGTCTGTACAAGAATTTCTTCAAGGAACGACTGCTTCAGTACTCCAGGAACGAAGTTGCAACCCATGTTGTGTGTACCATTCTTGAGCGGCTTGGATATGATGATCTTCTCGAAGCACACGAACTGATCTTGCCCGTCGTCCCAACCCTTCTCGAGAAGCACTGGACCACTCTCACCAGGACCCTTATTGAGCGTTGTGCTGTCCGTGACATCGACACACAAGCTATTGCTGTTCAGATCGACCAATTCTACCAGGATGAGAAGGGCATGTTCGACATCGGAAAAATGCTCAACCCTCAGCAGCCTCGAAACAGCACTGATGCTGATCTGCCCGTTGTACAAAACGGAGCTGTGAGCTCGGAAAAGGCGAATCAGGTCGGATCGACATTCTTCGCCAGGCCTACGGAACCCACTAAGGTCCACTTCAACATACTTGCACAGGGCATGCTGATAGTGTCCGGATCTCTCAGTGCCCTGATTCTCGACTCACTAATTTCACTCGACTCGCAGACACTTATCGGCATGGCACGAGATCCCATCATCACTCGCACCCTGCAACAAGCTCTCACCACGAAGAACGCCTCGATGATCCAGCGACGCAAATTGATCCAACGCTTTTATGGGAACATTGGTGAAATGGCTCTGGACAAGGCTGCTTCACACGTTGTCGACTGCATCTGGGAGGGAACTCATGGCTTGGCATTCATCCGTGAGCGTATTGCTGAAGAGCTGGCCGAGAACGAAGCTTCACTACGAGACTCTGCATGTGGAAGAGCTGTGTGGAAGAATTGGAAGATGGACATCTACAAGCGCAGAAGGCAGGAATGGATCAGGCAGAGTAAGCTGAAGGCCAGTAATGATGGCTTCCAAAGCTTCTCTGAGCTCGATCAGAAGAAGACGGAGGGCACACGCAAGACCCCACTACAATTGGCGAGAGAGCGCCATGCGAAGAACAAGGCCAAGCAGGTGGAGACTGAGAAGAGTAAGGAGAAGAGCAAGGAGAAGAGCAGTGACAGCAAAGACATGGCCAAGAAGGAAAGGAAATCGTCAAGCAAAAGCTTCAGGAGCTCGGCAGGACCTTCAACTCGCCCAAGACCAGCTCCTACGCCGATAGCGACGACATGACGTTCCTGCTAGGTGAGCTGAAATCACAGCATCCTGCTCCTATACTCAAATGGCACGTATGGAGCTGCCGTAGACCCTGGCACGCCTGGCTCGTGGCATGCACACAAAGAAGCACGCCATCGAGCAATGTGCTACCGAGACTTCAACCTGCACGATCTGCTTGAGTCCATCTTCTGGCCGCGTGCTCGGCAAGTGGAGACTTCCCCAGAGCCGATTGGTGCCTGACATCATTTATTTCGGTTTGTAATTTTCTGTTCTGGGCCCGGAAGCACTCCATTGCCCTTACCCTGTGGATAGACGTGGCTAACGACGAAGTCACAATCATGATGTAAAGAAAGTTACATAATCAGCTCTCTCTTTCCTTGACTTCAACATCCTTCCTGAGTGTAAACACAATACTCACTGCGAAATGACTGCTAACGGCACCGATTTTACCGGCGAGGAGCAGCCACTGCAAAGGGCAAAGGAAGCAGAAGAGGTATCAATTCGTCAATTATATGCAGGTACCCTTGTACTGACCTGCATCTTCAGCTTCTAAGCGCTGTACAAAATCTAGTCACGACCTTCATCCAAGCTGCAGACGACAATACAGCGTCAACCGCCAATGGACATTCTACGGAAGTCAAATCTGCTGGCGATCACAGGACAGCAACTTTGCTTGATCAACAGCCGCCTCAGCAACTACAGCAATTTCTAGCATGCTCACTACCACTGCAAGGTCTTGGACAAGATGGCTTTATCGAAATGGTCCGGAAGCTATTTCGCTACAGCGTCAACATCTGGGACCAGGGCTTCCTCGACAAGCTCTACGCCACCATTACGCCGGTCGGGCTTGCTGCGGACTTGGTCCTTAGCTCACTAAACACGAACCTTCACGTCTATCAAGTCTCACCCGCTCTGACCATCATCGAAAAGCAGACTGGTCGAGCTTTAGCCTCCATGTTTGGACTGGACGGAGCCAACGCTGGTGGAATTACGCAGCCTGGTGGAAGTGCTGCCAATCAGAGTTCTATGGTCATTGCGCGCAACAACCTCTTTCCTGAGACGAAGTTGGAAGGGAATGGCAATCGACGCTTTGTCCTCTTCACATCGGCGCATGGGCATTATAGTGTCGAGAAAGCCGCACAAATGTTTGGCTTTGGGTCGAAAGCGGTACGTGCAGTTGATATCGATGCAGAGGGCCGAATGAAGCCAGACGCACTGGATATCGCAATCCAGAAGTCGAAAGACGACGGCGAAACACCATTCTATGTGAATGCGACTGCTGGCACAACAGTGCTTGGGTCCTTTGACCCAATCGATGAAGTCTCGGCAGTCTGTAAAAAGCACAATCTCTGGCTCCACGTAGACGGCTCATGGGGAGGGTCTATCGTCTTTAGCGACAAGCAACGGCATAATCTTAAAGGCAGCGACAAAGCAGATTCAATCTCGATATGTCCGCACAAGATGCTGAACGTCCCTCTCACATGTTCCTTCCTTCTTGGCAAAGACCTCAGACAATTTCACAAGGGCATGACACTTCCCGCTGGCTATCTCTTTCACAACGCGGACGATGTGGAGAATGGAACTGCCTCGAAGGAAGAGGCAGATGGCGATCTCAATGGAGAGACTAGGCAAGAATATTGGGATTTGGCAGATTTGACGCCACAATGCGGTCGGAGGGGTGACAGTCTCAAGCTTGCGTTGAGCTGGATCTATTATGGAACGGAAGGTCTACGAGACTATATCGACCACGCTTTCGATGTTGCGGCGGACTTGGCGTCTATCGTGAGCGCAAGTCCAAACTTCACTTTGGTCTCTGACAACCCACCTCCTTGTTTGCAGGTCTGCTTCTACTTCAGAAAGCAGGCCGATGCCGTTGCCAACAGCAGGACGACCGAGAAGATCACGAAGGCTTTGATACATAGAGGCTTCATGACTGACTACGCACCTGGAGATGACGGCAAATTCTTCCGCGTCGTTGTCAATGGTCAGACGAGGCGAGAGACGGTAGTTGGGCTGGTGAAAGCGATTGAGCAGGTGGCATCTCAGTAACTTCTAACAAAGTAAGGCAGTGGGGTCACAATGTTCTCGATGGTACGAAAAAAAGACTAGGCATCATGATCATGACGGTAGATTTCCTGTCTCTCAACCATGGGCCCTTAGATCGTCATCTTCGCAAGATATGAGTACATGTACTTTACCGCTCAAAGCTGAGCTCTGACTTCGCCTAGATATTTCTTGACCTGCTTCAATGTTAGCTTGATCATGGCGCTTAGTGCTCTTCATTGGGCACGAGTCTCACCTCCGCGACAGCATCATAATCCAACGTCCATTTCAAGAAACCGGGTGAGTCGAACTTGGCATTACCATCCGCCACTGTGTCTTTCAGCGATCGCACCTTTCCTCCACCAGAATTCAACCGCGATCGAGATGGCGGCGGTTTTCCAGAAAAGACAGCACCATTCTCTTTGGCATATCTCTTTATTCTCTCCACACGAGGCTTCCGGAACGTCTGCCAAGTATCTGTGATGACTGGTATTCGAGCAGTAGCATCCTCTCCTTGACGAGCGATCAAATACTCGAGAACTCCAATGCTTTCGATGATCATCGAGAAGCCTTGAGCAGCATTCGGTTCCATGGCATGAGCAGAATCTCCAAGTAAAACGATACGTCCTCCTTTGCTCGTCCAGCGAGGTAGATCAGGTAGTTCCGCTGCAGGTAGTACATGAGCATGTGATCACAAGACACGAACGCGAACTTCAACTTACCAAGTTTCCATCGATCGCACTTCGTCGATAATGCCAGCACAGCATTGAGATCCCCACAACTCCTGTCTTTGAAAAACGCACGAACTTGCTCAATATCTCCATTCTCATCCCATAAACCTTTCTGATCAGTCTTTGACTGCATGGCGAAAAGTCCACCAAACTGCTGTAGCGTCGTGTTAAACCTCGAAACCACGAACCCTCCCTCACCCATCCAAACACACGCAAACTTCTCAACACACAATCGTTCCATTTCTGGTTTCCCGAGAATATCTTTGGCATCGACTCGAACGCCATAGAGTGTCGTATCGCCGACAATCGGATCAAGAGAACAGTTCAAATCAGACAGAATTTTATACCTAATCCTCGATCGAATCCCATCAGCAGCAAGAATCATATCAGCTTCATACTTCTCCCCATCTTTCAAAATCAGACTCGCTTTAGACCCATCATCGAACACATCCTCAACACTGGCCCCAAACACAATTCTCGCCCCTTCCTCCTTCGCCCTTTCATAAAGCACTTGCATCAAAACTTCCCTCGTCGTTCCCCAATCCGTAACTTCACTCGCATCTACAAGTACACTCCTCGTAGCTATCTCCCCAGTTTTCATATTCCTGAGAAGAAAGCTACCAGTAGGATCTCCGATCTTTTCTAAATCTTTAGATAAATTCCAGGTGTTCATGATCCTTGTGGCTCCAGGACGAATGTTTATTCCTCCTCCGCCGCGTGAGAGGGTTGAGCGGGATTCGAAGAGGATTACGGTGTGGCCTTGACGAGCAAAAGCGATTGAGGCGCTGAGGCCGCCGAGGCCGGCGCCTACTATGAGGATTTTCATGTTGGATGGACAGTGTAGAGAATGTAGAAAATTGAAGAGAAGGGAGTGTAGTGTAACAATAAGAGAGGCGTGACCTTGAATGCTGACTTACCATCCTTGATTCGATGACTGACGCCCCTCGGCCGGTGGTAGGTCTCGCGCCGAAGAGGACGCCTGATCAGGAAGGCAGAGCTGTCAGCTTCATCCAGCCCTTGCTGATCATGACTTTCTGTCGGCCGGCCTCAAGTGTTCCACGTGAACGATGAACGATGTCTGGACAATGTTTTGAGAAAGAGGAGACGATGGTCGTAATCGGCTTCACAAAGCTCCCAGTGTCTTGGCGACGATGACATCCTGGACGCGCTTCGCTTCGATCGGCTACTAACACAACAATACTGACAGGCTCTTGACACGATGTCTTGACTCGGGACTGTCTGATGTCGAGCGGCAATGAGCGAAATTGCGAAAGAAGCGAAGACCGAGAAGGCGAGCAATGCAAGAGCATGGACATGAAGACACCTGTGAGTGGGAGATCTGGATAGCTACCTCCTCCGGAGCTCAATCGATGTCTGCGAGGATGGTCTTTCAAAAAGGCACAAAGATGAGAGATTTTGGGGCCTCTCGAAGCTCGCGGCAGCGACGATGAGTGTTGGCTGATAACAGGCAGTGGTGGAGATCAGGACTCATGGGTCGAGCAATCCTGCAATGCTGCTCTGTCCTTCATGCGGGACTGCTATCCTAACAATTCATAAAAACAGTACAGCTCAAGGATGGAGGCCTTGTAAAAGGGACCATTTCAGATACGATAGCTCGAAGCCCACCGATGAGCCAACAGCCTGATTTTCGGCTACAACAGAGCAGAGGATACGGCTGTTAAAGGCTCCTGCTCACCGTCGACGTTCCTCCAACTTGTCCTCCCACCTCTTATCCCGATGACCAGCGAGATGCTCATGCAAATTCCCTTCGAGCTTAAACGACTCCAAACGATGGGGGTACCTAACTGAGAACGTCACCTTCCCATGGCCTCTCGTTTCCATCCGCAACTTCTCCTTCGGGATCAAGTAGTCTGGAACACCTTCTCTGGTTTTGAAGTAGCATGTACCTTCGATATGCTCGGCATCAAGCCCTCCTAGGCCATACACTTGGATCTCTGGAAGCGGATCAGCATCTGTACCTTCGCTGACATCGAAGATCCAGAGGACGACACATCGAGGAGTTGGGTCTTCGCCAATCGCTGCTGAAGGTAGTGTGCCTTCTTTGACATATTCTGTTATCTGTTCTGGAGAAAGCTTTGCACTTGTAGAGACGCAGTATTCGGCGGTGCCGATAGATGGCGACATAGGCAGGATGATTCCCTTCTTGCTGTCGGCCCACTTGTCATTCAGGTCCGTGACGAGCGCTGCTTTCCAGTCTACGGGACCGTCGCTGTTGTTAGTATTTGTGCTGGCCATTTGGGATTGAATTTGACGTTGTAAGGCAAGAAAAGTAAGTCTCGAATAAATATTTCAATCCTGCAGAACAAGAAAGAGTGTTTGCTACTGCTTCAAATAGTCCATTGTCTACCAAAGGAAGAATTCGGTACAGATCTCCAATACCTTCCAGCTCTTACGCGCTCCTCATCCCAAAAACCCTAAGCCTTCGCTGGTGTACACCAAGTCATCCAACTCTTCGCCTCCATCTTCAGCGTATCACATCTACTCGTCGGAAGCTGATCATCCGTAACATTCAAGACAACATCACCTCCACATTTCTCACCAGCCCAAAACGAAAAGTAACAAGGTTTTCCTAAAGCATCAAACAAGGTCAGCTTGCCCCAAACCTCATTAGTCCTCTTTCTTACCTATCCCCAACTTCTTCGAGTTCTCTACCCCAACGTTGACTTCAGCATCACTAAGCGTCGTCTCATGGATGAAGTAATGAGTAAAAGGCTTTGCTTCGGTCACGCATTCTTCGAGAGTGGTTGGCCAGTCTTCAGAAGCTGCTGTTTTGCAAGATTCGTCGGAGTAGGTTTGGAAGGAGAGGAAGACGTGGTCGTCGTCGCTTCTTTTGACTTGCGGGTAGGCGAGGGCGAAGAGGGCGAAGAGGCTGAGGCTGAGAGTAAGCATTTTGGACGTACAAGAGGGTAAGATGGAGAAGGATAGAAGAAAGTCTTGAGTGCTGAGGGATAGGTATATATGTTCCAATACTCACGGCAGATCTATTGAGTGAATGGGAACCAGACAGTCGGGACGGTCTAGACGGCTGTTACTCTCTTCATCGTATCCCTATGTCCTAGAATAGGTCTTCACTCAGTACGCCATCATACTCTTCTGGAGATACCATGTCTGCTCGACAACTTTATTTTATGCCGATGAAGTTTCATGGACCTCAGATCTCGGTAACATCTTTATAAGATGTGTTAGTGAAAGGCTCCATATATCCTACCGTTGCAATTCATCGTCTTCAGGCCTTGTTGGGCGATGATATTTCCAGCTGGCAAGGACTCATTCGCGCCGTACTGGACATACACCTTCCAAGCAACCTTTGAACTTGCGAATTCTGCCATGCTTCCCGACTAGTCGACTGTTCTGATTTGGAAGGAAAGATAAATTTGAAATGATATGATTGATATTCGCATCTGCGAGGCGAGCTAGATATTTGCTGCTGTGGAGGCGTACACCACAACACTTCACGCTCTCGATCGAATCAGGCTTTCGTCTGCTGGCATTGTGCCCTTTATTTCTTCTTCTTCATGGCAGCAAATCCTCTACTCATCAGCATCAACATCAATCTCAGTCTTCTTCCACTGTCTCGCAGGAATCTTTCTCTTGAACATAATATCAATCTCACGGTACGATCGTCCCTTCATCTCAGGAAGGAAGAAGTAAGCCGTGACCAAGCAAGCCAAGCCAGTACCTCCCCAGACATAACCGCACTTGCCACCGAGGTTGCCACCCGTTGGGTTGAGCATGTACGAAGCGAGGAAAATGCAAGGGATTTCCACAATGTAGTAGGTAGCACGACCGATACCGGTTGTAAGAGGACGGAGTCGAATTGCAGAGGTTTCTCCAATGATGACCCACGAGGCTGGAGCTGGGCCGAGAGTGAAGAGGACGGAGACGATGAGACCAAGCGAGGCTTGGGCTAGGGAGGCGGAGTGGGAGATTCCGAATGATGCGGCGATACCGAGGGCGACCAGGAGAATGGTGTTGGCGGCTGAACCCCAGAGGTAGATTGATCGTCGGCCGAAGTAGGATGTCAGGATCCATGAAAGCATGACGAAGATCATTTGGAGGGCAGAGGTGATCAGACCCAGAGCGAATGCGGTATCGGTGGCAATTCCAGCTTGTCTGAAGAAGTAGACAGCCTGGTTGGCGATCAGGTTACCGGTAAGATTCTGTGCAGCGTAGACACCACAAACGATTGCAGTTCGGTAGAAATCTGTGCCCTTGAAAAGTTCGACATAGTTTGGCTTCTCTTCGGTCTTCTCGAGTTCGATGACACGTCGCATCATGGCTACGGTCTCAGGTGCATTGACAACGTCCTTGCGTCCAAGGCGTTGGACTGACTTGGCCGCCTCCTCATGTCGTCCTTGACGTGTCAACCACCAAGGAGACTCCGGTGCGAAGAAGATCAGGATGGCGAGTGGGGTTGGGAACATCCATTGCAAAGCGATCGGGATTCTGAAGGCCTTATCGCCGTCGTAAGTGTTGTAGTGGTAAGTGACGGCTCCAACGATAATAGATCCAATGGCCCAGAACATTTGTAGCATCTGTGTTGCAGGAGCTCTCAGTTTGATTGGCACAATCTCACTGCAGTATGCAGGAGCATTGGCAATGAAGATACCCCATGGCAGACCCTCGAGGAGCTGAGCAACGAAGTAGACTGGAAGCGAGTCGCCGAAGTAGAAGGCGAAGATGAATACGTTCAAGAGCATGAGTCCAGTCAATGTAGCCCATCGGTATCCGATTCGACTTGTCAAGGGTCCTGCGAGGAAGACACCGATGAGTGCACCCAGCTGACCGGAGACCTGCATGGCAGATTGCCATTTGGGGACGACGACCCATTCGTTCGAGCCAGCGTCAAAAACTCCGTACTTCTTCGTAAACGCAGGAAGGGCGAGGAAGTTACCCATCAAGAAGACATCGTAGGATTCCATGATCTGGAAAGCTTGTCAGCGGCGTGGCACTCACGGCACTCGGCAGCCAAGGTGGTGGCTTACAATTGTGCAGGACATCACGAATGCCCAGAAAGATGCCATAGGGTATGCCCTGACAGCTTGAAGCACAGTCATGTTATGCTCGGCATTCTCTGCCTCAATGGCATCTCTCTTGAAGTCGGCAATGCTTGCCTTCTCGTTGAAGGCGGCATCATGCTCGACCTCTTCGGCATGGTATGCCTTCGACTCGGGATCGTGGTTCATGGTGTCTTGACGTCTGCCTCGACAAGAGGGCTTGGTAGTCTTGGTATGAAGCTTGGGCGTGCGACAAGGACAAGACAAGACGAAGAGACAAGAGGGTTAAGTAGCTGAGGAATCAGCGACGATCTATGGTTCCCACGGTCCTTGTTCCCATGTGGAGGGCACGTGTGGAGAGCCCATGGGGAGAACTTTAGCCTCAGGCGCAATGAAATCCCGAGGTACATTTCGCTTCCACTAGGTGAACCAATCAACTGCTGCGAACCAGATGTACAACATTCAGATCCCAAGCGAGTTTGTGAAACATTTGACACGATCTGCCACTTCCAGAGCTCGCCGCGACTCCGGAAAAATGAGAGAGGAGGTTTTATGTCCACGTGAAGATTTTCCGCAGGAATTCGACACTCTTTGATGACCTCAAGAAGTCCTTTCAGTACCGGAAAATCGGATCGTGAGAGAGATCTCACACGAATTAGGTGGCGCTTCTACGATAAACGCCACCTCGACCAGTAGGATTCATGGTGCCGGAAAAATGCAGTACGAGCTGCACTCCATGAAATGTTCATCTTCAAGTAATGGCCATTTAAGCCACTCAAGCGGTCGATTTGTAGGCTGTTGGTCAAGATGTGTTCCAGACCATTCTGCTGGTAGTAAGAACCAATTTTGTGGCACCTCAGCTGCCTCTTTCGCATGACCTGGAGTTCCAGAGCCAAATTTGTGGAGCCGATAGTCGCAGACACGCTGCGAGTGGAGCCGCTTTTGCCATATGGTGCTGAGCGTCTGTGGGACTTGCGAGCGTCTTCCTTCGGCCGTATACTCGAGCCAGTCGTCCGAGGAGCGCAGCATAGCGAAGCTGATGCTGACCATCGAGCACAAATACCATCGACCAATACCATTTTCTGAGCAGCTGGCGGCGTTCATGTGGCTCCTGCGAGGCATGCCGGGTTGCCGGGTTGCATACGAATCTCTCGGTCCATAAAACTCCGGAGGAAGGCTATGGCTGGTCTTGGCAGCATGAGTGTGTTGCGTGCCTCGGATCGCGTCAACTTGGTGTTGATGGTGTCGAAAGAGAAACTCCTGTGGAAGTGGACATCGTAGAGAAGAGCATGCAAATAATCGAGCTGCTGTTAGTACGCAAAGCAGACAACGTCCAAGGAGCCTGTACATGCACCAAAATGAATATGCTGTGTCTAGGGATATATACGACGAACCAAGAAAGCAGGCGCAATGCCGCGCTTATACGCTCAAGCAATATGTGCATCTCAGGTCCAAGCAATACTGCGCGCCGAGCAAAAAAGCAAACGTGGTATCCAAGTCGTTCTGTGTGCTGTCTTCCTGTCGCTGTTGCCAACAAAATTGTACGTCGTGCCGCCTATACATTGCGCTGCGGAGGAAACTCGCCGGGCACATGGAGCTGGCTCACTGACAGCTCAGTGTCGTGCCTAATGACACGAGGGAAGAATGCTCCAGTTTCGTGGGCGCCCAATTTTTCATTTCCGCCAAGAGGTGTTTCAGCGACACTGGGTGAAATTGCGCTTGCATCTGTGACATTTGTGGCAGGTGCAGCCACAACCGGCGCGTGATTGATCTCACTCGCTGGCGGGACACTCGGTAGCATTGGCTCAGTGCCATGGCTCTCGCCAACAGCGTTTGGGAAAACGAATGCTCCAGCATCGGCATCGAGCCCTCTCAGCGATTTCTTTTCTTCCACTGGGATTTCCTGAGGAACAACTGGTTCTTGCTCTCGCTGGTGGTGTCGGTAAGTCTCTGCGCCAAGCGCTCCTGCTCCAACACCGGCCACACCTGCCGCAGCTGGCGCCATCCAGTCTCCGTAGCCGCTGTTGTGACGAGCCAGCGACTCCTGAACTTGATTGAAGGATGTCGCTGGCTCACGGCCTAAAAAAGGCTGCTGCTGCTGTTCTGGCACGGCAGGCTGCGCTTGATTGATTGGTTGCACTGGCGCAGCTGGTAGAGCGTACGTCTGAGTCTGGACTGGCTCGGTGCTGGCAATGGTCTGCTGCTGGACAGGAATTGGCGCCGCCTGATGTTCGATAATGCCCGGCTCATCGTTGATGGTACCAATCTCAGTTCGAACATCATCAAGTCGGTAAGGATCCTGCCCTCCGTATCGGTCTGGCGAAGACACGGGCAATGCTGAGGCAGCGACAATCGCGTTTGCACCGTCATCGTCCGAGTCATCGGCGCCGTCGGCAGTGGAGCTCATAGTCCCAGTCTTGCGAAGAACCATGTCAGACGGGAATCGTCCGCCTATGGCCATCAGTAACTGCGTCCTCCCAAAGGGTAAGAACAACGCAACGCAGCAAGCAAGCAAGTAAGGGTGGAGTCTGGTCTCACTTACCTGGTTGCGGCCGCTTAGGCTTCTCTTCAGCTGGAGATTGTGGCGCCAGGCTGTTAACATCTGCCGAATATGGCACTTCGTCTGCTTCGTCTTCTTCCATACCGTCGCTGCTGACTGTTCCTCGATCGCTTGTACCACTCACGCTTCTAGCGTGCTTTCGGATAAAAGCGTTGCGTTCAGCGCCGGTCTTCTCAGTGAGACTTCGAATGTCTTCAAGCCATGCCATCATGGTGTCATAGCTCTCTGCGCGGAACACCCAATTGTGACCTTTGTGCATACTGCCAGATTGTTTGCCCTTGAGCATGAACTTGTGACTGGAAGAGCCTCGCTCTGAATGTGAGCCAAGTTTCTGGTCCGGCAGATATAGAGACATCACAGGAGGCTGCGAGTAGATCTTGTCTGCAGACTTGAACTCATGCAGGTGAGTCGGTGACAAGACGTACCATCCTGGAGTGTAAGACTTCAGATACTTGCTCTTGCGCTCGAGCATGCCCGCACGAATCTCTGTCGCTGCCGGGGCATGCTTGCCCGGGTATTCAATTTCTTCGACTCTTCGCAGTGGCAGACCTGGATCGACAAAGTGCTCGTCAGAGGTGACAAATTGGTACCATTCCTGGTCCTTGGGCATTGCGATCGGACCCGAGCGGAGACTCTCGACAGTGTTGTACGCGTCATCGGCTTCACGTTTGAGGATTCCGGCGAGAGCGTTGTAAGCCTTCTGGATCTCTCCAACGACAATGGATTCGAGCTCACGTCCTGAAGCCTCGAGATTGAGGTACGCCTAAAAAGTGTCAGCCGGCTTCTGAATAGGTCTGAGCGCCTCGCATACTCTATGTAAGTAGTTCTCCTCGTCAATCTGCCTCTCAATGGCTCGGTCGACACCCAATCTCACCACATAGGGGTCATTCTTGCCGCTTGCAGCGCCATCCTCATGATCGGCGTGTTGCAGCGCTTCTTGCAACTTCTCAATCTCCTTCCTGGTGACGTCCCTCTCTTTATCGACGGAGTTCTTAAAATCGCCGCTCAAGCTCTTGATCTCCTTGATCTTCTGGGCAAGGTCGCTTCGCAGACCTGTCAGTGCCTGAATCACATCGGTCTCGATATCCCTGGCTTTCTGCGCCTCTCGCACAGACTTCCCATGAAAGTTCTCAAGAATGCGTGTTGCCTCCCCAAGACCGCCATTACTCATAAAGATGGATGGATTGGTGATATTTGAAATCGTGTTTTGTACTTTGTGGAGGGCTTTGTGTCGCGTCTCGTAAGACTGCTGAATTTCGCGGAAGTATGTGATCAGTGACTTGAGCAATTGTCTCCAGGCCTGAAACCGGTTTGCGAGGATGTCGGTGGGAGTGCCAGTGGTTGGTACTGGGGTGAAAGACCAGCTGCTGAAGTTGGCATCGTCGGCATCGATCCCACCAAAACCCTTGATACTCCCGGCTCTGAGACTCTTCTTGCTGCCACTACGCTTCAAGCTGCTCGCCCTCTTGACACTGTTCTTCTTTTTCAGAGTGTTGCTCCGACTCACACCGCCCGTTCCACCCAGGGTGCTAGCACGGCTTGACGAGCGCTGCAGTCCACCGTCGACCACGGAGGAGCCTCTCTGGCTGGCGTCAAACTCCTCGGCAAAGTGACCCTGCTGCGCGACCGAGTTCGACAGCGGAGAGCTCATCGTCGGATTACTCCCTATTGCGAAGTCTGTAGGCTGCGTTCCGTATCCTCGGTGGACTTGGTCTCCGCTGGGCTGCGGGACTGATCCGTACGGCGTCGACATCTTCCCTTGCTCTCTCCGCACGCAAACAACAAAACGAGGTTACCACCTCCTCACGCGCAAACCGGATGGAGCGCGAGTATATATCGCGCAAACTGAACGCCGCTACGAATGCGCGAAAGTAGTGCCGTCGGTGGCTGTACCGTAGTAATGTACAGATGCAAGCGGCCGGACCACTCTGCAATCTCAACAAAGGCCAACCACTGCGCCGTTAAACGGTGATGGGTGACGTAGGGGAAAGTTCGAAGCTTGGGGAGTGCCGCGCAATTCCTCCAGTCGACCGTCAACCATATGCTTGGCTAGCAGGGCAAAAAAGGCTACAGCGTACAGAAGTACCGTGTGACCTGCTGCTGTCCTTCCTCCTTGTCGTCAACCTCCGCGGTACAAAAACGAGCTGTCTCCTCGTCAGCCAATGCGGTGAGCAAATCTTCGAGGACATGGACGTGCATAATAAAATGAGCCGGGATGATGGATCCGAGCTCTCACTTTAATGTTACTAAATGTCGTCACTCCACAGCAGTTTCTCGACTCGGTAGTGGCTTGCCGTGCTGATATGCCACATCAGAACTTGATTGATCCTGGTTACGAAGTGGCTACGCGCAGAGACGGTCATGGCACCGAGTTCTTCATCATATCGTCTTTTCTTTTCGTATCATAATATGTACATTGCCTGATCATCAGCTGCAATATTTGGGCAGCACCAAGAACACCCAAGAAAACTAGTCCAACGCATTGTCCACGCTAATACAACACTCAATTGATTGACGCGCTTCGACCAGAAAGCGAGATTATGGCCGTGTTCATGACTCGACCTTGCGAGATATCGTTATCGGCCTTCAAAGAGTGATATACCGCCCTTCCACTCCCGTCCAAGGCGATATCCATGCCCCCAGGACCGAACTGGTCGTAGTCACCATTCTTCAAGAGGATCTGTCTGTCCTCGTACGGTCCGAAGATGCCATTCGTGCTGGTGGCATAGCTGGTGGTGTAGCTATTATCGTCATAGCAGCCAGTGCTGAAGAAGAGGAAATAGGTACCATCGCTACCTTTGATGAGCGAGGGAGCCTCTGTCTGATAGCGATCTTCCACACCATTGTTGTTGTAGATTTCTACGGGATCTCCAATCTTGGTATATCCATCTGATTGCGTTGGCTGGATCATGATTGGAGTACTGGGAGTATTGGCGTGGTTCGCACAGTATCCTCCGTTCGCAGCGGCTGGGCCATCGACTTTGTACAGCACATATCGTTTGCCATCATCGTCACGGAATCCTGCTGCGTCGATGGCACCGCCTTGCTCTTGGGGACAAATCCAAGGCTCTGTCGAAGAATCATTGTAAGGTCCGGCAATGTTCGCACTCCTCGCAAGACCGATGCAGTGGATGCCACCATTCGATGACAAAGCCGGAGAGTGGTACATGGCATAGCTTCCATCATAGTCGTCCAGTTTATTCACGTCTGGCGCCCAGACTGTGTTTGGAGCTGCCCAGGAGCTGAATGCAGGAACTCCTTCTGAAGGGAAAGATTCTGAAATCGCAGACCAAGTATTGAAATCGTCGCTACTGGCTACCGGAACCTGGTGGCCTGCACCGTCGACTGTTGCAAAGGCATATGTCTTGCCTCCATCATCTAACAGAGTTGGATCTGGGAAGTTTGCTCCTCCAAGGACATCAGTACGAGGTGCTGGTCTCTGCAGTCGGTGTGTTGGAGAAGCGTCAACCAGTGAAGAAAGGAGAAGAATGAGTTCTACGATAGGCATTGTGGTAAGACGATGAGCCTGCAGGTGAGCAAAGACCGGTGCTGTTGACCCCATGCAGTATGGTAAGAATATAATGCAGAAAGCTAACAATACATACTCACCTCAGGGCACGAAGACAGTTTATAGTACTTCATCCTCAACGGCACTGCGCGATGCGTAATCCTTCAAAGGTTGTCGGGCTGCCTGACCCTCCGCCATGCAAGTAAACATTCCTGCGCTCCTCGTTCATTTACTGAATAAGGGTCTGCAGAGCATCATTATTGGCTCTGAGTTTGGGCGACTACACAGTTTAGGTCTTGGTATTGCTGCGCTGGCAAGCGATGTTACTGTGGAGCCGCGGTCACGATGGCCATGGTGTGTTTTCGTCCATGAAGATCTGCAAGTTCTCCAGACGTTCAGGTGGTTCGGATGCCAGAGACGTCTCGCGACTGGCTCGGGTTGTTTTGGACATCATGCAGACGATCCGAGCCACGACGACGAGCCGTTATAGATGAAGGATGTGGCTGTGAAGAAGTTTCCAAGAAGAGCGTCTGGGATCTTCCTCGTTATTCTGCAGCCGTTGTTGACTGCACTTCATCTTGGCTGAATGGAGTATTAAATTCTCGAACTCTGCATTGAGAGCAAGCAAGTATCCCGCTTGGGACTGTCCATCTCGTCTTGCATATTCGTGGTTGTTCTTGTGACCAAGGAGCTCATCCGAGGACGAATTGGCAGTGACGCCTGTGGCTCGTCTTGGCGCGCGGGAAGGAACAACACCGTCCACTTTCTATTCTCGCATCACCTGTTCGGGCGAAGCTCCAAGACCAGACCAAACTTCGTGCTTCAGCATCGCCCTGATCAGGCTGATGGTTGCGAGATATTGCGAGACAGGGCTTGCTGAAAGATGTCGCGGATGGTCTGCCCTGAGCAAACATTGCGCCTGCAGGAGGCTTCGCGTGGCAGAAATGTACTTGGCATATATCTGACAGGCATTCATTCCTTCGCGCATTGTGCAGTGACCCATTGTATGCAGTCTCAGAGCTGAAGAATCGTTACAGGCTGTGCAGAGCACGAAAGGCGTTCCCAAAGCCTCGACTCGCTATATCCCAGCGTAAGCAGAGGTCGACCGCGACCTCCATCTCGCCCACTCAGGTCACCAAATGCAGCGAGTACACTTCGGCATGTGAAAACTCTGGATGTCAAAACGGAAACAGGAAGACCGAGAAATTCCCCAGAAGCTTCATCCTTAACGACACAACAACAAGAATACAAATGTAAGAGAGAGCATTCAGACCACTACAGCGTACGAACACGGCATGGCGACAGGCTATAGCAGACGACACAGCGGCTGCGTCAATTATCATGGGCATGTTACGAAATGTAATGCGATGTGATGAGGAGCATTTAGAAATAGTGATTTCCTCCCTTCTCGAAGAACACACAAAACCTGGGGAACGTCTCCCATTGTTGCATGCATTTGAAAGAAATGGCTAATCTGATCTTGCGTTCAAGGTCAGCCTATGACCCCTGGCGACTTCTTTCACCGGAGCTTTAGATCATGGTGTCGCAGATGCACGAAGCCGTATGATTGAGCCGCGTTGTAGCACAACTGCCGTATGACCATCGAATTGTGCCACGGAAGAAAAGGAGGCAATGCCAGACTGCCGACATGATCTCTTTACAGCACGATAAGGGCTTCCAAAGCTCGGATGTGCGCACGAGCGACACTCATGATAATCTTCTCTGGAAGAGCAACTCCAATGAGGGAACGAGCTGCTGGACATCTCCTCCTCTTAACATGTCTTGCAATCGATGCCAACGCGAGAGGCGTCACCTTCGCGCTCTATCGGTACGATGATTGCGAGCAAGACCGCGCATCCTGGATCTTCAAGCCGAATGCAACTCAGCTGGGTCGATCAGGAGCTTGCGTCACTTAGGATACTCTGAACGGGCTTGGGCTCCTCCCGTCCACCATTCGAAGCATACAACTAGTCGAGCTAGATCCTGCATGCACTGGTAGGATATCTCAAACCATTCCATGTGCGCTTTGGTGGTGACCGGAGAATACAGTCACGGTATACACAGGCATCTGCAATGGCGATGGAGCCAATGCCCTCCGCCTTGGTCAATGTATGAGCTTCTCGGGGTTCGACTTCTCCTCGTTAAGTATCGATGGTAGGAACTGTAACCTGCCAGAAGAGGTAGAAGCAGGTCCATTCGGTTCATCTGTCTCCCCTCTCAGCACTACCATCATCACTGGCGCACCATCCACCATCCAGAGTGCCGCAGTGAAGACCGACGCCGCGATTGCTGCTTCAAACTCCATCACATCGACCGGCGTCGCTTTGGACCAGATCTCAGAAACCAGTCCTCTTCCTACAGAGCCTTCGACATCACGAAGCGATGTGATGGAGTCAGACCCTATACCAGCCACAACAGGATCGGCAGGCGGACACTCGGCATCTGGATCGCTCTCACCTGGCCTCATCGTGGGCTGTGTATTTGGAGCCCTTACCTTCATTTGCTCTCTAACAGGGTGTGGATTTTATGTACTTAACGTGAGAAAGCGACGAAAGCAACAGCGCTCACTCTTCGCTCAACATGAACTGAAAGAAGTGCAGACCAGGGCAACAGCAAATGGCAGTGGCGCCCAGACCTCGAGCTACCAGGGCAACTCAGCAACAGGTCACAGTAAATAACAAAATGGCCACATCACCAATAACAACTATTACTATGGGACGAGGCGACATTCGAACAATGGCCCTATTGATGCCGACAATCGCACATGTAGCAATAGTATAGACTAAGAGGACCGCGCAACTTGCTCGTATCCCAGGATGTCCAGGTCATCCGTCTCTTCTCAGAAAGGTAAACATCGATCAATACAACGGCAATCTCACACACAAAGGCAACGTCACTAACAAGACGACAATCGAATCACATGTATCAAACCTCTGGAACGATGAAGATCGATTCTTCCAATGTTTCCTCCTGCTCTAGCCTGTTTGACCTACACATGATGACTCCATTTCCATTCTAACCTATCAAGAGGGGGTGGCACCATGACTGATCTTTTTGTTCCCGCGATGGTGGTCTAGTGGTATACTTTGTTTCAGGAGAGGACGGCCGTTCGATTCACAGTGGTTGATCCACCTAAGCAGTGATATATTGTTTACCCCATGTTGTTGATCTCATCTTTCCTTGCGAACTCTTCTCGCACCCTCAGCTATGAAGTCCCGATCGGATGATGTGATCCTTTCTGCTTGAGGGGCGATTCTGGGGATGTGTCGAAGCGCTTTCAATGGGAATCTAGTTTGGATGATCGTAGTACATCAGTTCAACATCAACTCACATCCTTAGCTTGTGGTTCATGGGAAAAGATGAATTGTAAAGATTCGCAGCACAGAAAAGCGTACCATGACGTGCCTCATCTAGCATCTAATAAGTCAAGGTGCGAGTCGACTAATCCAACTCATCTTCCGCGCTCGCAGCAGGCGCAGCACTATTACTGCTCTTAGGATAAAAGTCCACTTTCCCACCCGGCAGTATTACACCCGTCCGATCATACGGCGTCTTCGCTCGTACATATGGGTCCAGCTTCCAGTAATTTTCAGCAAGCCTTTGCGCAATCCTCGGTCGTCCTTCACCCTTGTCCTTCCCTTCACACCAAGCCATCGTCTCTTCCTCATAACTCTTGATCAACTCGTTCCTTTCAGCCATGACTTTCTCTTTGCCTGCCGTATCTTTCATCTGATCGTCTTCTCCAGGAACAGGTTCTGGCCATTTCCATTCCCAGTTTTCGTTTCCGCCCAATTCTTTCGGTGCTCGGTCTTTGGGGATGTAATTGTCGAGCTCGTCTATGTTGGCGACGAAATGCACTTTTGATGCAACCACAGGATCCAGCCAGCCTCGGATGATTTTCCAGATTTGGTTGAATATCCATGGTGCCTTGTAGATGAGGATTGCTCCCAAAGATTCGGGATAGTTGGCTTCGAAACATTTGATGATGAATTTGACGGGAGTGTAGTCCATGTTCGCCAGGGAGAAGTCGGTCATGTCGAAGACGATGGTCTGGTACGTGTTAGCATCAGGAATAAAGGGGGAATGTAAGCACACTTACAGCTGTGTCTACTGGCGGTCGCAGCATCATGCGCGCAGTTTCAATAGTCCAGACAGTAAATCTCTCCAAGCTTTTCTCGGTCTGGTCGCCACCGTGGTGTAACCTCACCCGCACAAAACAGCAAGGTCTCCCGTCCTTGTCGCATCCATGAATGAAGGACTTACCCATCCTCAATTGTGCGAGAAAGTCATCGCCTTCTTTCTGCTCCGCCGGATTTGAGCTCTTGCTCCATTCCAATGCTCCACGCTCACCATTGGGCATGATGTCGTCGTCGAGATGGACCTCTTGGCTTCTCCAGTGCATTGTCGCGACAAGCATGATGAGCGCCGCCTGAACGTCCCATTTGCGTGCGCGAAGGAAGCGGAGGAGTAAAGCGTCTGGATCATCATGTTTTGACATTGACCACATGGCATCTCTGAGCTGTTCCGGGGTCAGAGATTGAAGAGCCTTTTCGTATTCTTTCGTTTGGCCGTGCTTGTCGTTGTCGCCTCCATTCGTTTCCTCCTCATCCTTATGCTTGCTTCGCCCGAATCCAAATCTGCTTTTCTTCTTGGGAGTCTCGGCTGATTTCGTAGAAGCGGCATCGTTGGTCCCATTTGTAAATACCCCTTCCGGCATCATTCCACTGATCTTCGACAATGCGATCCACATCTCCTTCAGCTTCTGCTCCTCTGCTGGCGTCAAATTGCCAGGTCTCCCCGGCGCATCTCCATAAGGCGCCATAGCTTCTAGATCGAAGGAGGAAAGATTCTCGTATAGGATATATTCGACCCGCGCGAGGTCGGAGTCGCTGTGAGGCGCACTCTGCGCGTTGTATGTCTCGTCTTGTTCTCCCTTTTCTAGACGATGTTCACTTCCTGGTTGCCTCAGGTACGAGCTGCCGAATAGTGCGAGACCCGCGGACAGTGCGCCAACAAGGAACAGGGCAGTCCAATTGACACCAGCTTCTTTAATATTAGGTTGAAGGGCCGGTCGTGGACGTGTGAAAGGAGAGTGAGCCGAGGGAGAAGAATGTGTGCGTGGGTAGCGTGACGAATAGTTCTGGGAGTGGAGCTCTGGTATTCGTATGCGGGTGTGGGTGAAGTTCGAAGCTGGAAATTGGGCGCGCAGGGGACAAGCTATAGGGATACTGGTGGTGGTGCAGCGAGGAAGGCGGCGGAAGAGCGAGACGGACATGGGAAGTGGTGGAAGAGGATGGCCTAGCGCTGACCGCACTGTGTATGTGAACGATGTGTCTCTTATTCATCGCCAAGTCTTCCCGCCGACTTCCTGTTCCTCTGGCACAGCGTCATCAGATCGTTGGCCGAGGGGCATATTTTAGCCTTTCCGCCACCATGCTCATGCTCATGCTCATGCGACACGAAACGCGTCTCCCTGGTAAACAATTTGCAGTACCACATCAACACCGCCATTGCGCCCGTTCGGATACAGCAGAATAGACCATGGCATCAATGACAACTCCCGTTCATTTCGAGCCTCGCCCCAGAAGCGAGTCTCACTCGCGTACACGATCCGGCGCAGACCGCAATCTTCCCTCGCGGCCAACAACCCCCCTCAGACCACCATCTCGGACAAGCTTGAGGGCGTCGCAAAGCACTCCGACAGCTGGCAGCACTCTCGGTGGCAATGACTTCCCGCTTGCGACATTGGAGCCTGCCTTTGGCGAGTTGAGTGATGCAATGGCAGATCTGGAGGCCAACATGATGCACCTGCAATTGCTGAACGAGAGCATCTCACGATTCAATGAGAATTTCGGTGCCTTTCTTTACGGCATGAACATGACGGCATTCTGTGTCGACTTTCCGGAAGCACCAATATCGCAATCTTATCAACGACACAAAGATGGCAACAACCCACTTGACGACTCGCCTTTTCACGACCAACGAACACCACGAGCCAACCATGACGGCAATATTGAAGCTACTTTCTTGACATCAGATACCAGTGGCTTTGTAGAGAACCCGCCTATGAGCTCCAAAGCAAGCAGCAAATTCAGTTCGGTACCACCCAGCACCGCCAAGAGCACGAGGACGACAGGAGCTCCTACTAGAGGAGGTGCTTCAGGCACTTCTGGCAGAGGCACAGCGGGCAGAGGAAGAGGCAGCGGAATCGCTAGAGGTACGAGTTCGAGAGGTGCCGCTGGGTCGCGAGGTAGTGGCATTGCAAGAGGTGTCGGTAGAGGACGTGGAGCACGATGAGGCTGCCAAAGCAATCCAGTCGACCTGGACATTGAAGCAATGGAATCAACGTCAATCTGCTGTAGCCTTCTTGTAAGGGCACTAGCACTGCTAATGGTAGAATTCCAGAGTCGCGTGCCTCCCAGAACCTACGCGGCAGGAACCTTTGCCCTCTCCAACGCAGGTTCCTCCCGCTACTCGAAATTCGCCATCGTCAATGCAAGAATAGCAGGGGCCACGAGTGGTTCGCAGGTATCACTATTGCTTCGGAACCAATTCAAGGGCTTGTGCTACTCGCCAACACGCTTCGAGAAGTTCAGCTGCCCAGATTTGGCATGTGGTACAGCCGGACGACATGAGTGCAGGGTGCTTTGGTGAACAGATGCTGTGGAAACAGCAAGAAAGCAAGATGAAACAGCACCAAAACCCGGACTACGCTGCCCTTTTGGGAATTCACTCGTTAAAGGAGCGCTATACATATGTATAAATCGCTGTCGGGTACGGTTGTGGCGTTCGCGAAATGCAGCTTACACATCCTTCAACTCAGCTGAGACCTCGACACTGTAGATCTGCGCCTCCACGAGGCCAGCCACCACGCTGCACGCCTGGTCTGATCCAGACATGGGACAGCTTCCAAGTATACTACTGAGGTGTGCCCGCACTTCTCAGAGCATCGCGACTTTCTCACACGACCTGACTATACTGCCCGCGATGAAGAAATACTGAAGAATTGTGTCTATACTTTGCAGCCTCACAGCAAGCACATAGCGCGAAGCCAAAGAGAAGACCACGATGTCCAACAACATAGCAGGCCGCTTCTACGAGCATCCAAACGACATGCATCTCAAGCCCATGCACCTCGTTGATACAGCATCAATCAACTCCAACAGAACAGGAAGCAACGCCAGCTACTACAACCCAGTCCCAGACTACAACAATCCTCATCAAGCCCAATTCGAGACCTCAGAACTCCACCAACTGGAAGCCTACGACAACAAACTAAAACAACGCATCAGAATCCTAAAACTCATCTCTCGAATCTCCGCAACAATCCTCAGCGCCACAACCCTCGGTCCTCTCACAGCAACACTAATAAAATTCCTTCAAACAAAAGATTTATACTTTGAAGTTAATGGGTAAGTGACCACTCTTTGAAGTGTTAGGTACAAATGCTCACGCATCGTCATAGTGTCAAACGCACAGCCTGGGCCCACGATACAATAACCTGGTACACTTACATGTACTTCGGCATCTCCGCTATCTCCTTCATTCTAAACTCCATCATTCTCCTCTCATACAGTAAGTCCCACCTACCCAAACACTCCCAGCTCATTCACTAACCTCTTCTTTCTAGTCCGTTCGGTAAAAGCAGCCAATTCCGCCTCCACATACTCTTCAATCTGGACCTGGACCATCACGATCTCTCATATCTCCATCTGGATTGCAAGCGTAGCTATCTATCGATACGGGAAAGAACCCGTGGATGGAAAGTTTCGGGATCTGTGGGGTTGGACGTGCAGCAATACTGCACAGGAGCTTCAGGACGTGCTCACGTCCGTGAACTTTGATAGGTACTGCAACGTGCAGAGTTCCGGGTGGTATTCCGGATTGGCGAATGTTGGGATGGGGTTGCTGAGTGCGGTATTACTCGGATTGGCGGTGAAAAGGAAAAGGGGGAAGAAAGTGCTTTTGCAGAGGCAGTGGGATGTCAGGGGAGGTGGCAGTGATTTGGAGCCTTTGAGGTATGGTGCTGGGGCTTAGAGAGAAGGAAGAAAGATGAGCTGGAGTTTGAGAGGTTTGAAGTCGCGAGCTGGAAGGAGGAGAGCACGGTCACTGTCTGGCCTGGTGTGGTTTTGTGGGCCTGGAGCACGACTCTGCGACGAGTCGGCCGGTTACACCATCGGAGAACTTACGCACACCTATTATCTCAGCGCTGACATCGTTGGCTCGATTGAAGACGTGACCTCGGTGCAAGAGGTATGGAATGGTTGTAACATGCAAACCGACGAGACAGAACGGGCGATGAAGCCTTCGTTGCGTTGGTGCCAGCCTGGACCCAAACGAGAATCTAGGGCCTGGGACTGCACGAACATCTTCTTGGTGTTCCTCCGAGCCGTGAATATCCAGTAATCACAAGGAGATCACAAGCCAATCACATGCACCCGCCTCATTCACATGTCGATTCACATACCCGTATCCACGGTCCGTGACGCAGAATCTAAGATTTACAAAACATCGCCCTTCTACTCACCAACCTCTTTCTTTCCCTTCATCAACATGATTACCAGGGAGGATAGCCTCCGTCTGTCAGGCTTCGTTGCTATTCCGGTCCAAAGTCAGCTCGATGATGATTGTAAGTCTGGAGAGATAGTGTGAAATCCGATTGAAGGTGTGATTGAGTAAAGCTTGGAGCGGGTCAAGTGAAGCGAACGTGTGCTGGTACGAGATATTCAAGTGGAGTAAGTCATCTTGGGCGCCGAGATCTTCTACTGTTATTGTCTTAGATACGCACTTACGTTCTTTCAGCACCCGCTCGATCAGAGCAAGTCAGATTGTTTCCGAGCCTGTGAGGTCCGATGCTGGTGGGAGGAGAAGGAGTACGCCTACCTTGTGTTCATCGTGAGTGCGAGAGACAGCCTTCTTGTCTCGGGCAAAGTGGTGAACACGAGGGACGAAGAGTTCGTCGGTGGCTGCGGTAACTGCTGGTCCCTTGAGGCTATGTTGCGCAAGAACTTGGTATAGGAGCTCCAGCAGGCAGCATCACGTCGCTCTCGAATGTCCGTCCACTGAAAGGCCGTGCTAGCCGAGACGACAATATACTGGTCTTTCAATATGCTGCAGCCTCGTTGCTCGTAAATTGTCTCAAGACTGGAGACGGCAGTGCCAATGCCTTGATCGATCTTCCAAGCGTCTCGTATTCATGCTCAGCCACGACTCGTTGCTTGTAAACTAGGCCGTCGCTGGCTTCTCTTAGCATCAGAACTTGAGACAGGATGTATGCGATTGCTGTATCGGACAGCATGACGTCGGTCCCAAATGTCCGTCCACCGATGGGCAAGAAAGGGTGTGTCAGCCAAGCAGACAATGTGGTGGGCTTTGAGTAGGCTGCAGCCTTGTCACTCCCGGACTATGTTTCCCGCGGTGACTGCATCGAGGAGCAGTTCGCCGGGCTAGATATGCCAGACAAGAAGCTCCGTGCTGGCCAAGGAAACGATATATGGTGCTTGAGGGGCAGTCCAGGCTTGTTGGTCTGCGCAAGTTCGCGGACATTTCAAAGTCCGTACATCATTCGACGCTGGTCTGCGATTTCAAGAAGCCGAATTTCCTTGGCTTTCATTGTCACAGATCTTCGCCATTCCAGTGTCTTGGTTTCGTAATTCGTATTCAGCATCGCTCGCTCAAGTGATAGCCTTGGCTGGTTGAAGTCTGTCACCCTGCATACACCACACTTATGTTTCTAGGAGTATGGACTTATCAATACTGGAGCCTGCGAGTGGTATCAGATCTGACATGTCCGTCAGACGATCGACGAAGAACACTTCACAATAGTGTCGCTCCCTCGCGAATTACTGTGCTTGGGGCACCTACAAGGTCCAGCCATTGACTGCATTTTGCCACTCCATTTCGCTGCTCGGAAAATGGATGTTCATGATCATTGTGCTGGAAGCATGCCTGGCTTACGAGTGCTGTCCCGAGAATAAGCCCGAATGCTATAGATGCCTTGTGGCCAGGTTGTTGATTGAATGGTGTGATGTCACGACACCTACCATTACAACTCTGTTTGATCATTGATGCCAAGGGATGGACGACGGCTGCACCGTACCTGCGCTCGACAGCGATGGTCTGCAGCTCCCACTTAGATAGTGGGAGGACTGTGTCTAGCGTTGGCGATATTCTTCGAAAGATTTCTGGTCACGACTTGTTCCCGTCTTCTGGATGATGTGGATTCGCGACCAGGCAGCGAGATGCCGGAGACTGCAGTTCAGGAGTACTGACAACTTCATAGTCTTGGGAACATTGGCTGTGCAACAAAGTTACGCAATAGCATCTTTGATGCTGTCTCATCCAAGGATATTCGTATTCGCATTAGGGCCATTGGAATACGAATCCTTTTCAGGCTGCAGCCTTGTGGTATCGAACGTTGCGTCGTCCGTCGCCACGGATCCAGACGATGGGATCGACTCGAAGACTGTTCCCTGACAACGACCTTGCACTTACCTCATTCAGAGTGGTTGATGAGCCACGGCCTTGGCTGAATTGGCCAGTGTGGTGGACATTCGTCGATAGAAAAGCCCGCCTAGCCACAATTCCAAAGAATCTCTATTCGTCCGCGTCCGGACAGCATTTGCCTGACGAACACCCGAGGACGCAATGCTTGTAAAACCTTGGCACGTCCACGGCAATTAGATCCGTTTGATCAAGATGAAGCGAGCTTCCATGGAAAAAAGGTCCCCGCTGTATGAAGCCGTCAGAACCGTATCCAGGGCCCTAGTAAGCATCCATGTGGCCACATGCATGCTCGCGTCGAGCAAGAAAAACAAGCATTTGCAAGGTCGAGGTCATGAGGTCCAAGATCAGAGATGAGTTGGGTTCCGGGATCGGGTACCTTGAAAGCCGAGAATTCCGATATGCAAAAAGAAACCGAGAAAACTCCAGCTGTTCTGCAAGATCTCCGCATAGTCGGTTGAAGAATATGGTAGTTGGCAAGCGATGACAGAATACTTCGTTAAGCAAAAGAGCGGTCACTTCGGGTTGTCGGAATTGCATGAAATCAGTCATCCTTGGTTTGAAAACGTGGTTGAGGAAAGGCTGCAGCGTGGTATGTACTGTAGGAATTGTAGGATTCGGCAGTCTCGCCGATTGCGGTAGTTCAGTAAGCAGCCATCGACATCAATCGGGTCTGCTTGCTTACATGACAGCTGCGAGGGATGACAGTGCTGCCTAGAAAGTAGGGTTATCCTTCGCGCATAGCAGAGCTGCTCATTGTGGTGTCAAAAGTGGCATGCAACTCGTCTGATAACCATACTGGAGCTGAATGTGAAGTTGGTGTTGTGCAGAAGGGAAGTGGTCTAGCTTACAAATCCTGAAGAAGAGCGGTGTTGGAGGTGTTGTGACTGTCGATCAATTCATATGGATTCGGCACGCGGCAGAGGCGTTCTCAGCACTGTAGTGCTATCCGCAAAGGAAAATGCGAAACGCGAGAGGTTGGTGATAGCAGGACCACATGCAAAGCTGTACGAGCCAAATGCGGCTTGCATGGTCAAGCTTCTCGATGCAGAAAGAAGCTGGAGAAACAGCTTGTCGTTCGTTTACAATCGGATCTCGCGAGTGCGACCTGATCATATGCTGCTGAAGAGTATTGGCACTTGTCGCCGCGGAGTGTCCATGCATTATGTGCACATCGCGACCTTGGTGATGTACTCACAAAGTCATGATGTAAAGCTGCAACAGCATTATGGCATGTGTGTTTTCGCCGGATAGAATCTTCTCAATTATTACGCATGGCGCGAACTCTGGTACTGCAGAGACCAGCTGGGCATACCGCGGACTTTCACAGGCCGTCGATACCGATGGAAGCATTTTACATGCCTTCCACGCTCTCGGACTCGCGCTCGTTGATTCGTCCGCGAACATCGTGGATGCTTGCGGATGTGCCGGAAAAGGCCAGCATAATAAGCGTCCGTCAGTCACGCCAGAATTCCCGCTTGGCATGCAGCTAGCCGTGCGCTAGATCAGCAGGCGGGCCCTGCTCATGATGCAGAAAGCTAGAGCTTGCAGCTCGCATAACGTCAGAAGCGTCAGAAATTCGGACTTAGCTGGTTGTTCGCAGGCTGACACAGCTTGGATTGTCGCCGACGACGGGACCATGCGTTGGCGCATGGAGTGCACCGGCAAGAATTTGTAGTCACCGCCGTGAAGTCACCAGCGCGAATGGAGCGGAAGGAAGGGCGTGCCTGTCTTCCTGCCTGCTGCTCGTCGATAAGTATGCGCGCCAGCCTGCAGATGCAAGTCCGACAGTATTGTCTCTCTCCATCCGTGCCTGCACGTGTGAAAGCTCTTGGATATCTCGGCGGTCAGGTATCGCATCTAATAAACTTCGATTGCCCTGGCATCATTAAGTAGCTGTGACCAGGGTGCAGAACAGTCTAGCTTGGGAAGAGCGGAGCAGCGACAACGCCTTTGGCTATAATAGCTGATAGTCAAGTGCGATCGGAACACACAGAAAGCTGGGAGGAAGTCGTTACTTACTTGGCAAAATAGAAGCGCAAGCCAGCTCAACGGGAAGAGGAGGGCGCTGCCAGGCGAGAGGCTTTCCTTCGTTCGGTCCAACACCATGCATTCGCGAAGCGCAATCCTAATATCAGCTGTGGCCCTCATCGTTGGGACTGCGCTGGCCCATGGCGGCGAAGAGATGGATATGGGCCATGGCGCAGTGCCGACACCTGTGGACGAAGCACCTGAGCACAAGATGGCCAGCTATTTCCGACATCCAGAACACTTCGGCTGGAACCTGGCGCATACCTCTTCAATGGTCCTGGCATGGTTCATATTCATGCCGCTTGCAATTTTCCTCAGCATAGCGCGATCTCGATATCATCTTCCTGCGCAGATCCTCTTTCACGTCGTGAACGGGCTTGGGCTCTTTACTGGCTTCGTCTACAACCATTCCACGCCAGATCTGTACGAGAACAACTCGCACCACCCTATCGGCTGGGTTGTCACCACTTTCACTATCGTATGGACCCTCATGTCCACCTACGTCGCTTACAGCGAGTACAAGACGTCTAGACGAGCATCTTTGGAGCATGCGAGGACACTCAATGCGTTGAATGTGTCTCATTTTGATCGACTCCAGCAGTACAACGACGAGGTCTCTCCAAGAGATTCCAGAGACTCCGGTCAGGGTACTGAACGCAACTCAGCATCGCTTTTCGGCTCGCGTCAGAACTCTTCAGAGCATGTGTACCAGAAACCAGAAGACTTTGGCGAGGACAGCGGATTTGATGAAGAGGATGAGGACCCAGAGAAGCAAGGCTTTCTTGGCAACAACAGATTGGATCGTTTCGTTTCCAAGAATGTGCGCAAGCTTTCGTCGAAGCGAGCAACAACAGCTGTCCGAGGTACCCAGATCGTCCTCGAGAAGCTCTTGCTCCTGCTCGGCTTTCTTGCGATGACCTCTGGCTTCATCGTCTCTGGCGGTCTATTCCGCGATAGACAGATTTTCTCCGGCTTAGCCCACTACATCAAAGGCGGCATCTTCTTCTGGTATGGCTTGCTGACTCTGGGTCGATGGATGGGCGCGTTCACAGAATTCGGCTGGGCTTGGAATATCCGCCCACAGCGACCGGTGGTCTCGAAGTGGAAGGCTGCGATTCCCTCCGCCGAGTTCACGGAGTCCTTCGTGATCTGGCTTTATGGCGCGACGAATGTCTTCATGGAGCACATGAACAACTGGGGCAAAGGCTGGTCGCCATCGGATCTCGAGCACCTCAGCATTACGGTGTTGTTCTTCGGAGGCGGCCTGCTTGGAATGATGCTGGAATCGAAGTGGCTTCGCGAGTTGTGGAACACGCCTGTCGTAGACCAAAAGACCAAAGACGTAGGGTTGGCGGGCGAGCCACATCTGGAAGAGTCGGAGCGTTGGGAAGAGCCAAAGACATACCGCGTTCCACTCAATCCCATGCCGGCACTGACAATAATGCTTCTTGGTATGATGATGGGAGCCCACAAACAGCACAGTATGGTCAGCACCATGATGCATGCGCAGTGGGGCGGGCTGTTCACTGCCTTTGCTCTTGCTAGAGGAGTGACGTATGTATCGATGTGGTTGAAGCCGCCAACATCGCATTTCCCATCGAGACCGCCGAGCGAGCTCGTTGCCGCATTTTGCCTGACTAGCGGTGGCATCATGTTCATGAACAGTTCCGCCGACAGCGTTTGGGCGATAGAGTCAAACGGCCTTGATGCCATGACTATCTTCACCTGCACGATGGGTATCACCGGCATCACCCTCGCATGGGAAGTCATCCTCTTCGCCATCAAGGGATGGGCGGTGCGAAAGGAGCGCGCCGCTGGCGGCAAGCCGCTGCCATGAGTGGATGAGACGAGTAAGAGCTGGTTTCTCTTCGACGACAGTAACCTTGAAGATGAGCCGGTCCTGGACAGAATCAATTGAAAGAAACCCTATAAGAGATGAGCGAAGATAAGAGTTGGGATAGAATACACCGTTTTTGCATTGTGTGGGGACGCCTTTGTCGCGGTCTTTCATAGCGACACGATACCCATTTGTTGCTGCGGTTCATTTGGAGCGGAGTTGGAGGAATCTGGAAGGGACAAGGGATAGACCTAGGTTACGATTAATGTCTGAATGATGATGCTTTACCTGAATTGGGCTTCGCTCAAGCAAGACGTCTCATTTAGTCGCGTGTTGAAGCCTCGATGACCGTTGTTGTGCTCCGGTGCAGAGTAGGCCGAAAAGATGCCTCTTGTTAGACTCTTTGAATCCACGGCAGATCTTGACATCTCTCGATGATTCTGGTCCAGCATTGACGCGATATTCTTGTCTCATCGAGGTTGATGTTCGAGAGGAGGGTGGCTGTGTAAAGGAAGGCGGGCAAGTCTCCTTCGGCAGCAATTTCGCCGAGAACAACACCGAGACGTATACTCTTCTATCAAAGTCAAACAGAACTTGCTGCCACGTAAAGCGGTGACCAATATAATGCCACCCAAAAAAGCAGAGAAGAAGCGGAGGAATAAGAGGAAGGCAAGAACAGAAGGTACGATCCCCAAGCCTCAGCACAAACTTACACCTCTGACCAAAAATCGCAGTGTCTTCCTCCTCATCCTCATCAGAAAGCGAAGCCTCAGAACCACAACAGCAAAAGACAACCCCCAAACTTCAAAGCAAAAGTAAAGAAGCCCAAGAAGAAACAGCCCTCAACTCCGACTCTTCCTCAACACCAATTTTCTCCAACTCACAAAAGAAAACCAAACCAGACCCAGAAATCTCTTTCGAAGACTTCTACTTACGCCAAGCGACTCGAGAATTCGCCAATGATCTAGATAAATTGAGATCAGCTGGAGATTTCAACGATGAGAAGAGTATTCCTTTATTAATTTCTGCTTTGAAGCAAGGGACGAAATGTTTTAGTGTTGAGGAGAGGAGGATGGTGGGGGAGATGGTTTCTAATGCTAAGAAGGCTGAGTGAGAGAGTATGGAGATCGTATTATGAAATGGGGTGCATTTTCTAAACCCTAGGAGCGTAGAACTAATCTGATCTGGATGGCTGCCATGCGTGGTTTATGAGAGAGTGGCTATGCGGAATGTCGATGCTCTGCCACTGTCCAGTAGTCTGATGCTCACTTTTGCGTCGGGATGGATTGGAGCAGCACATCTCCACGAGCTCTGTGCTGCAATGGGTTGTATGTCAAGAGCGCGGTCGGGAGCTCAGGTCTTTCAGGAGCGACGCTGGAGTGAAAAGCACAGCAGATGAAGTCGCTTGATGATTGCTGAGTTAGAGAGAGAACTGAGACATGGAGACATTTGCGTTCAACAACAACTGAATAGAGTAATACAGACGTAACTCATACAGGTCTACTGGTCTAGATCACCCCTAGATGACGAGGTCCTCCCAAAACCCTAGCCCACTAGTTTACAACTCGTCGTGATCAGCGACCTCATCGTCCTCGATGATAGCCTGCTTGACTGCCTCTGCGGCCTCCTTGACCTTCTCCTTGACGCCTTCCTTGACCTTCTCGGTGGCGGCTGGAGCTTGCTCTGGCATGCCCTCGGTCTCGACAGTCTCGGTCTCGGCGGCTGGCTCGACGTAGGCATCAATCTTGTGGGATCCGTTGTCGCGGATGAAGTTGGCGAGGTCCTCAATAGTGCGGGAGCCACTGTAGTCAATTGGCTCGTCCTTGGCACCGGCCTTGAAGAGCTTGATGGTTGGGAAGCCTTGAATCTCATCTGGAACATCGTTGGCAGTAGCGTCAACCTTGGCGACAATGACCTTGTCCGAGTGGTCCTTGTAGAGACCAGCAAGCTCGTCGTACTTAGGGGCAAGAGCCTTGCAGTGTCCGCACCATGGAGCGTAGAACTCGACGAGGACATCCTTGTCGTTGTCGATGACAACATCCTGGTAGTTCTTGGCAACAATGATTGTGACTGGACCATCCTGCTTCTCTGGAATTGGCTCGCTCTTGATGCTTGGCTCAATCTTGCCAGCAACGAAGTCTGCGATGAACTTGCCGATCTTCTTCTCGCTGATGTCCTTGATGTCACCGGCCTCAGAGAATGGGAACTTGAGGTTCTTGGTAGTGTCCTGGATGGCGAAAGCTGGCCACTTGCCAACTTCGAGGTTGAGGTTGCCAGCGTGCTGGCCGAAAGCGGAGGCGTCGATGACAGCGAGGTTGACCTTACCCTTGTAATCCTCGGCGATTGGCTTGAGGGTCTTGGAGAGTTCCTCGCGCTCTTCGGCGGACTCAGCGAAGATGTATCCGAGTGGGATACCAGCCTAAGGAAAAGTCAGTTAGTCGTTCGGAGAATAAAGCATACAACAACTTACAGCCATGTAGCCAGCGTATGTTTCTGGTCCGACCTCGCCAATCAATGGAGTAGCAGCGGTCTTGATCCATTCCTCAATCTTCTCCTTGGCGAGACCCTCCTCGAAGACAACCTTGCCCTCATCGTAAGTCTTGTAGAGAACAACTGCGGGTTGCTTGACGCCCTCAGCCTCAGCGAGAGCGGCGTCTGATGTAGCGCCGAAAAGGTAAGTATCGCGGAGAGACTCAGCGACCTCTGTGAATGTGGCGTTGGATGACTTGTCGTCGGCGGTGTGGTAAGCAACGAGAACGACCTTGTCGGCAGTCTTGAACTCCTCGAGAGCCTCTGCAGTCTGCAGAAGCGACACAGCAGGAAGAGACTGCTTGGTCATGTATGATGTGATGGCATCCGCCTTGCGAGCGCCAGAGTATGGCTGTGGGTTCTCTGGTCCACGGAAGACCTTGAGAGTTGGGTATCCCTCTACACCATATTCCTGGCAGAGATCTTGCTGTTCTGTGCAGTCAACCTTCGCGAGCACGATGTTCTTCTCCTTGAGGGTCGTGGCAGCCTCCTCGTATTCTGGTGCAAGTGCCTTGCAGTGTCCGCACCATGGTGCAAAGACTATGCGCAAAAGTCAGCGATTTGCCCCTCGACACTTCCATCTCCTGAAAATGATAGAAGACTTACATTCTGCGAGGACGAGTTCATTTTCGGTGACGAATGTCTTGAAGGTATCCTTGGTGAGGTCGTGAACGTCAGATGACGCCGCCGCCAGGGCAGCGAGACCCGCTAGACCCAGCGAGTATTTCATTTTGTGGTCGGTATGAAGGAGTGTTGGACTATGGCGACTCGAGGTATGTGTGGAGGGGTCGAGCTATGGTCGACGGTGGTTGTTGCAATGTCGATGTTAGTTGCAAGAAAGTCGCGAAGTGGTGGTGGTGTAGAATATATTAGTGCATCCACATGCAGGAGCTCCGGCCAAGTGTGCTGATTAGTAGCAACTTTGCACTGCTAGATTGGAAATCGAGCTCTTAAAAAGAAGGAGGAGCAACGTGTTCACTCGAAGCTGATCCAGGGTCCACTTTAGCGCGGGTTCACAAATAGAACCTTGTCCTGCATGTGCAATTCAAACCGACAACTGCTTCATCACTATACGATACTATAGAGCTGATTCACATGCGACAGCTGGTGTGCCTCGTGGACATTCTCCGCTTTCATCACATCGCATTTCACTCCCTTCCCAATGTTCAAGTCTTGGCGACAGCTTTGAGTCCTCATTTCTGCGGGGATGATGGTAATCGAATATGCTTTCCCTGTCCCCTGTCTCACCTTTGATAAAGACTAGCATCTCCCATTCATCTTGCTCAGAATGCTCATCCTTCGTATTTCTCTTCATACTCGGGTCGACAACTGGCCTCAAAGTGTCAGCTTCGATTTTCAGAATAGTCCATCGCAACGAGCGCCATCAATCCGGCTTTGGCAAGCGACGCAGCCGCGCCACAGGGTGTGCAACGCCCGATTCCACATTGTGAATCTTTGAGATCTGACTACTTCAAATGTCGCGCTTCTCTGGACGGTAAATCTGCTCTCTGCAGATGAATGGAATATTTGGCATTTTGAGCTCTGCTGTACTTTCTCATCCATGAGTCTGCAGATTCATGATATCGACTATGGATTTAAGCTCATCGATAGAACTTGGAGCTTCCATACTCAGAATACCCCTGAGGCTGCAGGAGAGCACTGGCCTTGGCATCTGGCTTACTTCATGTCCCTTCGCTAAGTAGCCTTTTCTCTTGATCGCTGTCACCACAAAGCAGAATATAGTTCCATTTCCTTCGGGCAGGCACTTTGGCCATGTCACATGGAAGATATCTTGCCGAAGTGTGAGACTCGACCAGTCTGGGCATGCTCGCAAGGCTATGCCCGAAGTATTCACGAGACGACAGATGGTCTTATGGTATTTCAGATAGAGGAGAGATCAACACGCATTTTAGGGCATTGTCATGAAGAATTCAACGTGAATCTCTGTCTGCAGATGGTCGAGCAAAGCAAGCATGCTAGATCGCAATGGCTGGGCACATTGAAATGGAGTCATCAAACGTGGAAACTTGTAGATACTGACCGCTAAGACGATCAACATCTAGACGGTGATGCTGCAGTGCTCTCGTGACCACAGACATACTCTTTGTGTAGGAAACGCTGTTGGAAGTGCTAGATCTTGCTGTGAACTTTGCGATCCTTCGAAAGGACTGCCCCGGACAAGTCGAATGCCTGGATGGACAAGCACTTCATCTCAGGCTCTCGATGTTGAGTCGAACGCCAACATCAGATATCAAAAATGAAATACTTTGGAACGACGTTGCCTTGCTGGTAGAGTTTTGACAAGTGGTACTTCGATTGGCAGGCTCAACCACAAAATTTGTCAAGAATGCTTCCAACGATGTCCATCGCCGGAGCGGTCCAATACTTCACCGGGCTTTCTGGAAGCTTGTGTGTATTTTGCGGCGGCTATTGCAGATAATGCAAGAGTTGGCCTACCATCTACGGTTGATATCGGCCGATGGTCTCAATTCAGGCTCTCGATATGCCAGATCCAGGATGATGAGGAATTGGGAAAGGGTCAGATGTCAAGCGAAGTCTTCTCTGCTTGGCGATAGCATAGGCACGGTCAGCAGTCAAATCATCGAAGCGAAATGCTACCAACCGCCGTCGTCTTCTCTTGGCAATTGTTCCATCGAGCTGCAGCATGGAGGGTCCAGGGTTACTTTCTCATTGACACAACGCACTTGCGTCCTGCTGACAATACAAAGGTCTCGCCAATCAACAGCACGCTAGACGTTGGAGCAGCCTGTGCTTGTTGCGCCTACTTTACAGCAGCAAGCAGGTGCAGAGCCAGTGAAAGCAGCCAGAAAAGAGGCCAACATGCCACGGAGGATGCTCCAAAGAAAGAGCACTTGCTTCGAACTGCTGCAAGAATAGTCCGAGCCTGCGAAGTGTCTCTGTTGATCAGGGAGAGATGGCCTGGCCGGAGATCGCGCGTTGAGAGATTGCCGAGACGGACCTGCCATGTGCGATGCTGTTGACGCAGCCGCTTGCCTTCACGATTGCAGAAGTCGCGCTTCACATGCAGTCGTAACGGCCGCGTCGTCAACAAGTAAACATGGCCAGTGCTCCTTCGCATCAACAAAAACCTCGCCCTTCTTTGCTCTTCTCGAAAGCCACATCGCTCCATCATCATACAATCCAGCAGACACAATATCACAGACTCAACCACCACCCCAAAAATGCAACGCATCGCAACCATGATCACTGCCTTCGGCGCCCTGGCCGCCGCCACCGGCCCATCCATTGCAGGTTCGTCTGAGATCTTCTTCCATAACCCGAACGCACCGCTGACTCGAATGACAGAGCGCGCCGCCGGTGATACGTTCGTCGTCATCAAGGAAGCCTTGGTCGAGAGCACGGTCTATTCCACCGAATGGACCACCATCGAGACCTGCGCTCCATCCATCAGCGAGTGCCCAGAAAACAGCGTCACGCTTACCACCGCCATTGTCCACGCTTCGACCACGGTCTGCCCGGTCACCGAGACTGAGACCTCCACTGTCGGCGTACCACTCACCATGCCCTCCGCCAGCTCTGGATACCCATCGAGCTCGGCATACCCGTCCAGCTCTGAAGCATACCCGTCCAGCTCCGTGTACCCATCCAGCTCTCACGGCTATGGTCATCCAACATCAGCCCCCGGTGTTTCATCCACCCTCGGCTCGCCTCAGACGGGCTCCCAGTCTCATGCTGGCGGTGCTTCGTCCACACTCGGCTCGCCCCAGACCGGCTCTGAGTCCCAGGTTACCGTGACATCGACCTCGCACGTCACCTCGTATGTCACCATGCCACACCCAACCTTCAGCTTCTCTCAGGCCACGACATCTGCCTCCAAGCCATACACCATGTCAAACGCCACATATCCAAGCTGGACATACAGCAGCACTGCATCTGGCACCGGTAGCGGTAGCGGCTCTCCCTCGCACAACACGACTGTCCCAATGCCACCAGTACCAACTGAGTCTGTTGTCCCATACCAAGGCGGTGCTACCACTGTCGGCATTTCAGTCTCGATTCTTGCCATCGGCATGGCCGTCTGCATGCTTGTCTAAGCAAATCCAGGCCCACACTAGCGACCCAAACCTCACCTAATTGCGTGCAACGCACTGTGTCACTCCAGGTTATGGATAACAGCGGGCTAAGCTGCAGGATTTCGAGGTATTGACATCCGCATTGAGCGGCGGAGCGAGTTTGTTTACGGATTGTATAGCACATCAATGCATAATTGATACTCACACTATCCTCCCGTGTCTTTATACTTCTTCCCTCTTCTACCGATCCCATCTCATTCTCTTGAGCTCTCGCTCGATGCCACTGAGCTACGTCGACTTGGAATGTGAACAACTCGCGACAAGCATGCAGGAAGTCCTTGCTCCAGAAGTCGCGATCATGCGGGAGTCAGCTCATCCGTCGCCTCAAGCTCTTGCTGATTGCATGTCCAGCGCCTTGTCTTCGCCGCATCGCTTCGACATGTCTGTACAATGCCTTTTACAAGAGGTGAAGCCTTGCGGCGACGTTGCCCACTATCGCCCTTTAAATGTGGAGTCGTTGTCTCACACCACGATTCTGGGCCGCGAAGATCGCACGAGGCAGCCTCGGCAACACCAGCTCCAAGTCCAAACTCAAATACTGACAGCTTTCAATACTACAGTAATGCTTGATCGCTAAGTGGACAGATGTAGGTGTTCTTTTTCTGTCTCTGTTTCCTATACTCTCCTCTACAGGATTATCATCACCTCCAATCTGTACCCATTGGCTCCATCTTCCACAATGGCGGAAGTCCGCGCTCGCAAACCAGTTCCAAAGGCCTCTGAGCCCATACGCCAGCAAGAAGAAGACAAGTCAAAAACAAGGCGATCAGCACCCTCCAGCGATGTCGACCTCGAGCCCAACTTCTTCGTCGTGGCAGGCATGTTCCTCGCCTTCACCCTCGTAGTCGGCTCAATCTTCTACTACAAAGTCGACAACCGCTCCCCACCGGGCCCTTTCGCAAGCTGGGTAAACGAAAAATACCCATGGATCGACACCTCCCTCAACCGCCCCCGTTCCTTCGTTCCCATCTTCGGCGCCCAAGCCCAAGAAGTCACCGGCAAACTCTCCCTCACCGAAGAAGAACTCAAAGCCTACGACGGCACAGACCCCGAAAAACCCATCTATTTGGGCATAAACGGCACCATCTTCGACGTCTCTGCTTCTCCAGCTTTCTATGGACCCGGAGGTCATTACAATCATTTCGTCGGCAAAGATGCGACACGTGCTTGGGTGACGGAATGTTGGGATGAAACGGAACAGTTTACTTGGAGAATGGATGATGTGGAAGTTATGTTTATGCCGAAATGGATGGATGAGATGTTACAAGGTGCTGCGAGTGGGACTTATGATGGGGATTTAGCTGCTATTGAGGCTATGCCGAAGGAGATGATTGCTAATATGGCTAAGAAGGCGATTGAGAAGTTTGGGGAGGTTACGGAGAAGGAGAAGAAAGCTAGGAGGAAAGAGGATAAGAAGGAGGCGCTTGCTAAAGTGGAGGAGACGCTTGCGCATTGGGTTGCGTTTTTTAGGAATAATGCTAAGTATAAGGAGGTCGGGAGTGTTGTTAGGGATGAGAGTAGACCTGCTCCGCCTAAGCCTTGTGAGGCTGCTATGAAGAAGAGACCGACTAAGGGTGGGAAGTTGGAGAGTATTATGGCTGGTTTGGGGCCTATGATGGGTGGTCAGGCTCCGGCTGGTGGTGGTGCTGCTGAGGGTGGTATGCCTGCGGCTGTTAAGGACAAGTTGGAGGCGGCGAAGAAGAAGGCTGAGCAGGCCAAGGATAAGGTCAAGGAGAAGGTTGAGGAAGTGACCTCTGATGGTGAGGATGAGGAGGATTTGGTGCATGAGGAGTTGTAGATAGTATGAGATCATGACGGGATGACGGTACGTATTTGTACAGCTGCAATTGGACATATGCGCTTCAGTATTGACTGTATAGAGCATTTAAAGTTTCCAGCTTTTTGTACAGTCTTGAAAACACTCCTCGTCCAGCAAACGCCCAAACGCCTTCGCTCTCACGCCGTCCTTTTCAGTGATGACTGCTCTTCAAACACCAGCATCCTCCGGCTTAACATCCAAATTCCAGTCAATGACCCCCTCCTCCCCATACCTCTCCTTCAACCACTCATTCGCCTTCTTGAAATGCCCACATTCCAAAAACCCCTTATGCGCACTCAAAGGACTAGGATGAACACTCTTCAAAACCAAATGCTTCCCCGAATTGCCATGTTTCGAGCACCTCTCCTGTGCCGGCTTTCCCCAAGCCAGAAACACAACTCCTTTCGTCCTCTTCTGAGCCACAGAGTCAATCACTTTCTGCGTAAATCTTTCCCATCCTTTCTTTGCATGACTATTCGCTTCGTGGGCGCGTACTGTGAGACATGTATTTAGCATGAGAACGCCTCGATCGGCCCAAGGTGTAAGCAGACCGCCGTTCTTTGGTGGTGGGGAGAAGTCGGGATAGTCCTTTTTCAGGGCTATGTACATGTTCTTGAGAGAGGGCGGGGCGGGCGTTGGTGGGCGGACGGAGAAGCAGAGGCCGTGGGCTTGGTTGATGTTGTGGTAGGGATCTTGGCCGAGGATTACGGCTTTGACGCTTGGGAGGGGAGTGTGTCGGGACCTGGGAAGCGGATTAGCGACATCATCTTGAGGTGATTCGAGTGATGAAATTACCTACCAGCTGTAGACATCTTCGCTTGGTGGAAAGACTTTTTTGCCCGTTTCGACTTCTTTCTTGAGGAATCGCTTTAGGTCTAGGAATTCTTTGCTCACGACTTCGTCTTTAAGGACGGCGAGCCAGCTTTCGTGTAGGGTTTCGATTTCGAGCTTGAGAAGTTGTTTCTGTTCGTCGTTCAATTTCGCGATCCACGTGTCTTTGTCGAATTTTGGCTGAATTGTTGCTGGAGCTGTTGGTGAGGATGCTGGCTTCGATGGGTTCGTGGATGATGTTTCTGGGTTTGGTTTCGGTTGACCGAAGAAAGCTGTGATGGAGGCATTGGCTTTTGGTTTCTTGACTGCATCTGTTGCCAGGTCGGCGGCTTTGCGTTTGAGAGACATCTTGTGATCTTGTGTTGCTGTGTGCAATGATACACAATTGCTTTCGACTTTGTGAGACGGAAGCTCGAATAGTAGACGCGACATCCTCGCATCGTCATCGACCAGGGTGGACGCGTTTTGAGCGTAGCGTGCATTTGATGCGAAACCTTATCTGAAACCCAATGTTTTCCACGACTTTCACGTTACGCTTGCTCACTTTCACAATTCTGACAGGCACTACTTGCGAACTCCACCCATAATCGGCAATACGAGAGGCGCTGAAGCTCATCAACAGCCACAGTAGCAGATGCGGCCCTGAGCTGCTTCTGTCTCCGCGACAAGCTCAGTCTACTCGAACATCAAGCAGGCACCATACTCGCCTGTTCAGACGCAACTATCGCGCTTCGAAGATTCGCAAGAGCGGGCAACCCTTTCAGCACAAACACTTTCAACTTTTAAGAGTTCACTGGTTACAGATCAAGTCGCTTTGGGACATTTAGGCACATTTTCTAGTGAGATGCTCTGTAAAACCGATTACATTAACGCCATACTGCAAGTCTTTGCTTACCTGCTATGTAGATTCGCCAGCAACAATACCTCAAGCATAAAGCTTAGGTGGAGTACGCCTGGGAACTACTTCCGGGTTCCTGTCTTAGCCTTGTTCTCCAAGTCCTTACGCAGGCCTTCATACGCCTTCTCTGTTGCTTGGTCCTCATCATCCGGTGGAGGATCAATCTGTACGTCAACCTCCGCCCAGATCTTGTGCGACTGTTTCGCCAGCTCCCTCACAGACTTGTCATCAGCATCCTTGTTGAGCTGGAACTTAAGACGCCGGAAAAGCTTCCCACTTTCCCAATGCTTATCGCCATGGTCAATCCGACCACCTACTTGCTTGTCATGCTTTCCTCCTCTGGCAGGCACTGCCCTTGTTCCGGCCTCTGCTGCTTTGCTGAACAGACCTTTCTTGCGAGATGGTGCCGACTCAATGTACTGGAACACCCTCTCAAGTGTAGCCTTGACAGCTTTAGACATTTGGCACGACCGGAGCTCGGATCTCGTCGACCGGAGAAATCCTCAAGTCTAGCTTGCGCCTTCGAATGTAGGCGACAAGTGGTTGCTGCTTCGATTCAGAGGACTTGTCCTGGCCTCTATCGCTTTGTGTTGAGTCTAATAGCTCTGCCTGCGATGAACGCCTTTGCTGGTGCTGCAATGTCTAGCTAAAAGAACTCGCTGTTCGGACTTCTTATCCATTGCCGAAGCAATCGTGAAGAACACAACGCATAGGTCGCACATGATTACCAGCAATCGCTTGCATGTGATGAACAGTGAGGCGGCCGCTTGCAAAATCCCGTGAAGCATATGAAGGAGCAAGCGCCGCATATTCAAGCAATACTCAAACAGTGTTCGGCATGGAATTTGTACGCTGACAGGATTAAGAACAGAAACACCCTTCCTTTGAACCTCCGATCCCGTACACGCCTACGACTGTGCAACGCGTCCGCCCATGCTCATTGCATCCTATCAGATCTATGCACTGATTGTCGCACGAATACAATGCCCTAATCAGCGGGTCTAGTGCTGTGTTGAACACAGCCTTGCGAGGCTGTCGATAAGTCAAACGGCGCTCGGGTCTTGGCGTTGAAGCGAGGTTCTGACTTCATCGACCTAAGCAAGCAACCCATCAGGACACATCAGCGCCACTACGCACACAACACGAAATTCAACGACGCTGGAAGTTCTGGTCAGCGATCACATACAATCTAGAGAATGAAGCAGGCCACGCGAATCTGCCGCGCCCTGATCAAGCGCAGCGCGAAATTGGCACCACCTCTAGACCACGGCAGCCGAGCATACACCAAGATGAGTCCGAGATCGCAAGAGCACAGAAAAGATGAGCAGAGTACGACATGTGTATATGGTCACCGATCAATACTGATGCATCGCAGCTGCACGCCATGATGACGAACAGTACTTTGCCTTCACTCAATACAGATTTGTTCAGAATGAGGCGCATGAGATGGCAGCGCGATATGTTTGCTTTCAGGTGGAAGAACTGAAGAAGGTCGCTGCCGCCGCCGTGCATTCGGAATCATGCGTCAAACTCGAAAAGTTTCCCGAAGGAGCGCACAGCAAAGCCTTCCTGCTTACGATGGATGATGGCAAACGCGCAGTCGCTAAAATACCAAATCCCGAAGCTGGTCAAGCTCACTTCACGACAGCAAGCGAAGTCGCCACCATGAGCCTCATGCGCAATTCCCTAGGACTTCCTGTTCCGCAAGTCTATGCTTGGTGTAGTCGAGCAGCTGAAACACCCGTTTGTGCGGAGTACATTGTCATGTCAGAAGCTGATGGTGTTCCACTGGAATCATTCTGGAAGAAAATGAAGCTCAGTGATAGGATTCAGGTAGTCAAAGAGATCGCCGAATACGAGTCCAAGTGGTGCGCGGCCAATTTCGAGGGATATGGAAGCATATACTTCGCGGGCGACCTGGAATCGGGTGTTGGGCTACCATTGGGTCACTTCAACAGTGGACAACCACCATCGCAGTCGTTTGCTTTAGGGCCAACGACTGGCAGAGACTGGATCGATACCGGCAGACTTTCCGTGGAGTTCGATAGAGGGCCTTGTGAGTGAGATTCGCTCACGCGGTGTTCTCATCAATACTGACTTGTAACAGGGAGAACATTGAACGAGTATATGGAAGCAATTGGCGAACGCGAGATGGCTTCTGTCAGGAAGCTGCCTCGTTTTCCTCCATCGCGTTATATATTGTACGGTCCAGGCACATATCAGACGACACGCGAGAAAAAGCTGCGAGCAATCGAATATTACCTGCGCCTCTACAGACATCTGCTTCCTCCAGATCCCGCCATTCAAAGACCTTCCGCGTGGCACACCGATCTGCATGTTGCAAACATCTACGTCGATCCTGCGAATCCCACCAGAATCACCAGTATCATTGACTGGCAGTCTACTGAGGTGGCACCTATGTTTGTGCAGGCGCGTCAGCCATATTTTCTAGATCACGCAGGCCCTCAGACAAAAGGCCTTGACCGTCCGAGGCGTCCGTCGAACTTCCATGAGCTGTCGCGAGAAGAACAATGGGCGGCAGATTGGTTGCTGCTGGATCAAAATGCTTGTGTCACCTACAGAATGTGGACCCAGTGTGTCAATCCTGATCTCTGGAAGTCTCTCGAGTTTCAAAGCTCATCAGAGTTCATGCTTTTGATGCTCGCGCGAGCTCTGCTTGAGGGCGGTGAGGCCACTTTCACCTCCAACGCCGTGAATTATCTGAAGTCCAACCCAGCACTGCTCGAAGGAATGCCCATGTCGTTGACTGACGAGCTTATTGCGGAAGTCGAGACTGACGCAGAGGGCGAAACTCGCGGGATAGACGCAATGGACGCAGTGAAAGAAGCCATGGGTCACCTCTTTCCGAAGGACGGTGCTGTCAAGACAGAGAATTATGACGAGGCTAAAATTGCACTCAGTGAATGCAAACAGCAAGTCATCGAAGAGTTTGCAAGCTGCGAAGCGGAGCGTGCTGCTTGGGAGGAAGCATGGCCGTTCGACAACTAATAATCCTGATCAAAGCATCAATCAGACTGCGCAGACAGAGAGACAGAGAGAAGACGGCTGCAAGAGACGACGGAAGCTGAGGCGAGGCGAGCACAATCTTCCGGCCTACCACATCTGGCATGCGCATTTCCAACCGGCGCCACCTGACATGACACATGGACAATCCCTGATCTATTTCCGAACAGCTGCGTCGAAAACGGACAGAGGCGACTCTCCATGTGCTAGAAGATTCAGGAACAGGCTATCAGACTTGACCTCGGCTGAAAGTTGTTGGGCGAATTCGCGTGCCTAAAGTTTCTCACACGCCCGAAAGAAAGCCGCAACCCGAATTGAACCGGCATTGACTTGAGCCTCAAGATTAAGCTCACGGAAATAATGTCAGAGGCTTCCCAAAGATACTGTGACCCAATGAAATACTGCTGTCTGAGCCTATGGCGCCTTCCCGTCAACGTGCCGTCGACCTCGGCAGTGGCGTTTCTGACGATCTTATGCAGGTGAACACCCTTATTGGCCTTTAGTGGCAGGCAACACAATTTCAACCCGTGAGCATTCACGAAAATTCGATGCCTGCGGACGGTGGCAGAGAACAAACCGACTCCGACAGCGTTCACCAACAAGTCGTCGTTGGGAATGTCGGTATGAGCATACTCTGCCTCGGTAGCACTCATATGTTCATAGCCGTGAGGTAGGATATAAGACTTCTACTCTTCCACTGATTGCAATCCTCATCACAGCATCACAACAAAGCACCAAGAATATCAGCTTCAAAGCCAAACACATCAATCAATCTTCGCCACTTCACCAGTTCCATCAACCAACCAACCAACACCACCAAAACCACCAACAACATGCTTTACGGATCTCAGTACAAGTCCGTCGAGGAACTCCCAGGCGCCAAGTTCGCCGACACCCTCAAGGCCATCTTCGCCCACAACAAGGCCAACACTTCCGAGAAAGCCAGCGCTTCTCCTTCTGGCTCTGCTTCTGAGCGCCAGTCACGCGCAACATCAAAGGCTACCACACCAGCCGCATCTACACAAGCTTCTCGATCAGCCTCTGTCTCTTCAAACGTGAGCAGAAAGCTCTACACTGGTGGCTACTACGCCTGCTAGACACACCACCATGGAAGGAATGGATTTACAGCGGGGGGGGGGGCATTTCTTTGAGTCAAGCGAAGGGAGAAGGAGTTTTAGTGATGGATGGAAGGATATCGACGATACCCATTTGTTTTGTTACATGCATTGCAGTGCATGGAGGATAGAGTTAGAGCGAATCATTGAACCAATCACAACTTCAAGATCACAAATGTGTATGTCCAGATTTCCTCTCTTCCCTCTCTCTGTGAGCATGATCACTTGGAAGCATAGTCTTGTTGCGCCGGCTCAACGATCATAAACTCTGACCTCTTCTGGATATCTCGGAGTGAAGCTTGCGTAATTGGCCATGTAATCGAGCTATTGAAGGCGAAGCAGCGGAGGGAACAGAGTATGTATGCCTATAAGAGCTTTGTCGAGCTCAAGACATCCCTGCATCAAGTTGACATGCTCAAGGAGCTGCTGAGAAACCATGATACAAAGTTACAAGGCAGCCGAGCACCGTTCCGCTCTGCGCAGCCCGCGGCTTTGGCGGATGCTCGACCCTTCCACTTCGAAGCTTGGAACCATTTCTCTAGCTGTATGACGAGAGCGTTTGGTGTTTTGGTGTGCTGAGAGTGAATCATGAAGTGAGCACTGTTGATGATGGGCAAAGCTTGCCGAAGTCTCCGAAGCAACGAAGCCAGGGTGGGTCTCATGGCTTCGATCGGTTCTTCAGTTCCCGCTTAAGCACAAAGACTCAGCATTTGAAGGGTACATGGCGGCGTGGCTCTCCATAACAGCAAAATGGAGATGTTTTTTTGGAAGACAAAGCTAGGACGGGCTGTGCTCGGACAGCTGCGGCAAGCTGCATCAAACAACCATCGGAAAGGTGGCACGGCCTCTTCAGGATCTTCACCGTTTGTGTGATGGAGCTGTTACCATGTTTGCTAGATGAGGGAAACGGCCAGAAGGTCTTCATCTGACGGGAGGTTCAAGATCTTGGAGAAGCGTCGCTCATTGCTACGGCCGCCGATAGAATAAAAGCCCGGGATTGGTCGTGCTTCGCGCAATTTCAACATGGAGCAAGAAATGAGGTCTAGCAAGAGCTTTGGCAATGTTGCTGGCGTGAATACGGATGCTCCCCTCGGTGAAGACAGATATGAGGATACAGAGGCTCTTCTGGACACACGCGAGGAACGAAACTCTAGGTCATTTGAACGGACGACCTGGAAGCTGGAGAGCCTCGTCATGATTCGATATGCTGCGCCCTTGATAGTGATATCGCTGCTAGACCTGTCATTGTCGCTGATTCCGATAATCATCTCTGGTCGTCTTGGAAGCAGAGAGCTCGCCGCGGTTTCATTAGCATCAATGACCGCCCGATTCACTGGATACTCGCTATACAGAGGCCTGGTCACCTCACTCGACACAATGTGTGCTCAGGCATGTGGTAATGGACGAAGCTACCTTATTGGATACTATGTACAAAGAATGGCGCTGTGTCTTTTGGCAGCAACCGTACCCGTCGCACTTGTCTGGTATCGCAGCCCTGAAATTCTCGGAGTCTTGGTACCAGATTCAAACCTTGCGGCATCGGCGGGGAGATATCTCCAGCTGCTCATATTCGGCGCTCCTGGCTACGCGTGCTTCGAGGCTGGAAAAAGATACGCACAGTCGCAAGGCAAGTATAGGGCGATAATGTGTACGCTGCTGATTGCATCGCCGTTCAGTCTACTCCTGTCCTGCTACCTAGTCTGGGGCTACCGCATGGGCTTCCATGGGCTTCCGGTTGCATTAGCTTTCACGCAAATCACGTTACCGATCCTACTTGCGACCTTCACACGATATTTCCATGGATCTGAGCACTGGCCGCCGCTCTCGCGAAAACTCCTTCAAAACTGGACGGCTATGCTGCAGCTTTCTGTTCCTGGTCTTATTATGCTTATGGCCGATACAATGGCATTCGAGGCAATCTCGTTCGCGAGTGCTCAGCTTGGAACACCGCATCTTGCCGCCAATATGATTTTATTGACCATCACCACGTTCGCATTCCGCTTTCCGACCGGGATTGCCGTGGCTTCCGGAACTCGAGTTGCGCATCACGTTGGAGCAGGATCATTAGATGCAGTCAAAACCGCCATGCGTGTTGCTTTTGGTCTTGCTGCGTGTGTTGGCCTGCTCAATGGCACTCTCATCATCTCGTCCCGATCAACCATAGTGTCTTTCTTCACCCGGGATGCTGATGTTGCTGAGCTCGCGACCAACACATGTCTTGTAATAGGCGTGTTTCAGATGGTCGACACTGCAGTCGCGCAGAGTGAGCAGCTGCTGTACGGACTTGGAAGACAAAGGTTCGGGGCCGTTGTCAGCTCCTGTTCATACATGCTGGTGAGTCGTATAGCCTCCTTGTGCAAGAACTAGCTGACGAAATAGATTGGTATCCCAGCATCTATCACCATGGGCTTCGGTCTGCATCTTGGCCTCAGTGGCCTGTGGAGCGGCTTGCTTGTAGCGCTTGAGACTGTGTCTATCACTAATACCATTTACCTTGCTCGCATCAATGTGCGTGTTGTCGTGGCGGAGGCTGGCACTCGCCTTGGCCAAGACAATCTTGACATGAATTGATGTCTGCGTGGATTGCATCAGGATACAGGGAAAAGGAATAGGAAAAAGGATAAAAAGAAAGCATCATCACAGCTCTTTCAGCAGGTAAAGTCGTAGTACTTCAGCTCGGCCACGGACAGATCCGCTTCTCGTGGCAGCCGACCTGCAATGCTATCGGAACAGTCTCGGCAGCGAGCAAGGTATCTCACAGGCATTTTCTGCGAACGCTCAAGTCCAATGGACATTTGGCCTCACATGGTTGCCTTCATATGTGCCGTGCAAGCGACCCGATTGCGATAATTTTAAATTGCTGTTGAGCAACGTGGAAAGGCAAGAACCAGTGAAGTTCTAGCCGTGCCGCGCATGCATTCTATCCTTGCGAAGAAGGCAAAGGAGGCAAAACGGAAGCATGGACTGCGTTAGTTAGTGCATTCTTGGACCCATTCGGTACGATACCTTTGTAGTAGGCTAATAAGTATATAATCTATATAGTATAGTATTACTTAAGGATACTATTACTATATCTAGTAGTTTTTAATATAGAAGATACTACTCTAGATTAGATATAGATAGAACGAGTATATAATAG